>MUZC01000821.1:613034-665981 GCA_002072015.1 Radix auricularia | reverse complement strand
CTATTCAATTATTAAAGGTCTTGACAAATAATGATAAATGTATCCATTATTATCCATCTTAAAATAAACTGTTGTTTTGAACTTTATGTATTGCCCTGAATGGGCCCCTGGGGCCCTTAATGTCGTTTTTGCCTATATGAGCTATATAAAAAAAATTAGTTTAAGTGATAGCTACTTGCTACATTGATGGATCTTAACCAAACTTGGTATATAAATACTGGATAGTTAATATTAAAATATTATAGGGCACTAAAGTCCTAATGGCAACTTCTTCAGGGTTGGGGGCCCAAAATACCAGTTTTAGTAAACGTTTAAGATTTTATCCCTCAATTTAATTATTACAATTCTTAACAAATAATGATAAATGTATCTATTATCCGTATTGAAATGAACAGATGTTTTGAACTTTATATCTTCCCTGTAATGGGCCCCTGGGGCCTTTAATCTCATTTTTTTCTAATATGAGCTATATAAAAATTAGATTATGCGTTAGTTACTGAGTAAATGAATGGATCTTAACCAAACTTTTTATTTAAAAAACTCTGTATACCATATTAACATAATAAGGGGCAATGAACTTCTTATGTCCTTTTCATCGGGGCCGAGGGGCCCCAAATGTCTTTTTCTTAAATTTTAAAGATATTTTTCCCATTCATTTTTAACAATCTCGATAAATATATTCATAATGAAATGGAATAAAAATGAACAGATTTTTGAAATTGACATTTTGCACTGAATGTGGCCGGGGGCCCCTAAATATGTTTTTCCTTCTATATCTATCTCTATATTGTGTGTGTGAGTGTATGTCGTTTAATGCTGACTAAAACATGTATCCCATCGTCATGAAAATGTTTGTGACCGATGAGTACCCTTCAAGAATGGTAACTGCTACTTTTTTTCTCCATTTTACACTAAAGGGGCGCCGGGGGCCGATAATGTCATTTTTGTTGCTAAAATTAGCTATATAAAAATTAGTTTAAGCGGTAACTGCTTGCTATATTGATGGATCTCAACCAAACTTTGCAATTATATTCTTGATAGCCAATATTAAAATACCATAGAGCCCTTAACCCCCAATAGCAGCCCAATCGGTGCTGGTTTATAGCTGACTAAACCATGTATTCGGTCGTAATGTAAATTTTGCAGACTATTGCGTGCACTCCCAGGAAGTTAACAGGTAATTTTCTTCGTCAATTAAACACACATGGGGCGCCGGTGGCCCATAATGACATTTTTTGCTTATATGAGCAATAGAAAATTAGGTTAAGTACTAGCTACTTGGTAAATTGATGGATCTTAACCAAAATTTGTTAACAAAATCTTGGTAGCCCATATTAAAATGCTATAGGGCACTAAAATTCTAATGTAATTTACTTTTGGGCTGGGGGCCCCGAATGTCTGTTTTTGGTATATGCTTAAGATATATTCTTCATTCAATTTTTAACAATCTATAGGAATATATATGAATGATGAAACTGAATAAAAATGAACAGCTTTTTGAAATTGACATCTTACGCAGAATGTGCACAGGGGCCCCTAAATGTCGTTTTTTCCTTTATATTACCTTTACAAAAATTAGTGTTAGTTTAAGTTACTAAGAAAATAACGGATCTTGCCAATTTTAGTACATAAAAACTTAAGAGTTTATAAATATTTTCTATAAGTAACTGAACTCTTAATGTCCATTCCCTCGGGCAGGCATACCGAAATGTTTTTGTAATGCGCGTTAATAATTTAATTCCCCAATCAATTTTACACGATATAGAGAAACAAAGCTTGAATACAATGGCGATTAAAAAAATAATAAATCATCACTTATTTTAGAGCCCGGCCCCTTAATTTCATTTTTTTCTTTATTTTTTTTAAAAGCTGGATATATAATTATAGATTTATTTATCCATTTGCTGGGAAACTTGGACTTTTTTGCACACTTCCGTGTAGGTTTTTGGCATAGTAGTTTTTAAAACAGATCACGCATTGGACTCTTAAATAGTCATTTTTACTGAGATCGTTTTAAGCTTTATATCTTATCGTGAATGGGCCATGGGGCTCTTAATGTCGTTTTTTTTGTCTTATAAAAATTCAAGAGTCTATAAATAATTACTCTAGGAAACTAAACTCTTTATGTTCATTCCTTCGGGTAGGCGGCCCCAAATTTTTTTGTAATGCACGTTAATAATTTAATTCTCCAAAGCAATTTTACACTATATTGAGAAACATAGCTTGAGTACAAAGTAGCACTTATTTTAGAGCCTAGCCCTTTAATGTCGTTTTTTAAAAAGCTTTTAAATTATTATTTTATTTATCTGTTTGTCATGATCTTTGGATTTTTTTTCGCACTTCAGTGTAGGTTTCTGGCATAATTGTTTTTAAAACATATCACTCATAGGATTCTTAAATTGTCATTTTTACTGAGATCGTTGCAACACACGACCGGGTCTGCTAGTATATATATATATATAAAACCTCACAAGAGAATTATGACAAAATTTTCATTTTTTCTTTTTTACAAATCGAATTCGACATAGTTCGGAAAAGGAGAATTAAGGAAAAGAATGCTAGCAAGTATGATTAAAACATTTCTATTTAAAAAAAACAAACACACACACACAAAGAATAGACCTAAATTTTAAATTAAAAACTGCTTATTATTAAAATAGTTTTAACGCAAACCTCAAGGTGGAGACATTTTTATGTCATTCTTCTTAAAGTAATTATAATTATTTGTTAAAGTTTTAAAAGAAACATTGTGGCGCAGGTAGTCTAATGCTGATACTGATTAAAAGATGTTTCTTTAATCAGAGAAAAATTATAATCGATTAATTGTCATTAATTATATTTTTATAACCTCGTTAAGTTGCGATTCATCACTTCGTCTAATCGGTTAGTAGCAGTAACTCCATGGCCGTCAAATTTTATGATGTAATACAGCAAATACGCTCTGCTATGTAGGAAATAAAGGCAAAAAAATGAAAAAAAAAACTATTTTATTATCTATGAACATCTAAATATATAATAATAATACGACTGTAAAAACATATGTAATAAAAAAATTATTACAAAATTAGAAAAAAAATGTTTTCTTAATTTTAAATCGAAAATTAATCGATCAAATTATTTTAATCGAGTAAACCTTTTTAACGACTAATCGGTTAATTAATTTTTAGTTTCAGCATTCCTCGGCGAGCGATATAAATTTTGGTTTAACAAGCCAATTGTTTTTAATTTACTTAAAATCGACGGTCTAAACTTGTAATAGTTGTAAAGATAAATGCGCTTTCTAGCTCTTTGTTAAAATTCTATCAGAGTTTAGTATAAGAGTTTTACTTCGGGATTAACCCCAAAATCGATCAATATCAATGTCTGCGAGACTTTCACACTCAACCAGGAGATTATCTGAGGAAACGGGTTTAAAGGCATTGAGCTGAATAATTTTAATTCCAGTCACAGTGTCACAAATCACACGGGACAGTCTCAGTCCCATTATCTGACTGACCTGGTCGGCAGTGAAAGAACTGACGTCATCAAGGTTCTCAAACCAGAATCTGTCTCCAAACTTGAGATCCCTGAACTGAGCCGCCAGAATGATCGAGTTCAGTTGACCAACAATCCCTCCATTTACCCATGGCTCAGAGAGGGCACCACTGTAAAGGTCTACGTCATCTGTTGACGAGTAGGCCCGTTCGTAATCTTCACCCAAAGTCTCGAAGGTTGCTCTGGGAAAGCCGAAATGTTTCAGCCAATCGTTGTAAGGGGGCAGGCCGAGGTCACGACCACGTAGAATATTTCTAGTAACGATGTCGCCTCCAGACTTCGGTTTATTCGGTTTTTCCGCTAGCCGATCCGTCATACCTGTGGTGAACCAGCGATCTGCATTCTGGGAATGTCCTTTAAGTAGCGCTTCTGTCAGGTCTTTGAGTGAGTTTAAGACGAATTTCGATCTCCCGAAAAGCTCTCCTGTTTCCACGACTTGTCCGTTTATCGTTAGGCTGTCCGGCACTAAGGAATGACCAAAACGGAAGGCGGCAGTAGCGAAGACGTTAGAAAGTGTCGGGTCAATAGAAGAGTTGTAGGAATAGTTGCCCAATAGGAGATCGTATTCTTCGGCAGCTTTGCCTAAAATGATTGGAAGGAAATCACTGTACGTTATGCTTTGTATCACAGCGATGACGATTCTTCTTGCTTCTTGGTACAAAGTCTCATCACTCCAATTGTTGTGAATCACCTTCAGCCTGTCACATAGCTTGTTGTGGTAGCGAAGGAATATGGTGTGCAGGGCAGACAGACCTGGAAAAATATTCAGACGCAATTCCCCTGCCAGAAAGCAGTAGTCACCAGGTTCGAGTTTTAAACATGGGTCTCTAGCTGGATCGTTGTCTTCAGGAAGAAAATCTTCGGCATTGATGGTGACTACCTTGAGCTTACCGTCCACCAGTGATCTCAAGGACATGGCCCAAGCCTCAGTGATCCCGTAAATGTGAGAACCGTCGATCCAAGCAGTGAGAACATTGTACTGCTGTCTGGTAAGGTTGCTATCTAGAACAAAGTGAGCTCTTCTAATGTCCAAACATCTGGAGTAAAAAAGAACGAATATTACATATTCACTTTAACAAGACTCGGTTATATTCTCAAATCCTAATGAAAGATAGACATTCATAGGTAGATATTTTATTTATCCTATCTTCAATTGTTTATTTTATTTATCCGTTCCTCTTGATTTCTTATAAATAATGCACTTTACAAGAGAGGTTTTGTAATTTGATTATGATATTTAATGACAGTTTTACTGTACATATGATGAAAAAAAACAGGCGTATTATAATTTTAAAAAGATAATATAAGAAAATCTAACTAAACACATACATAAACTTAATGACTAACCTAGCAATAATTTTCATTGAGGAAGATTTTTCCTGAGGTTAAATTACTGTCTGTTTTAATGATAACAGAATAAAACAAGGCAATTATCGCAAATTTAAAAGTTTTCTCAAATATAAAATATAATATAATTATATAAGATCGGTGTTCGAGCGGCACGCACTAGGAAGTGTAATGTGAATCGCGGATTCGAATCTCTATGAAAACATGGGACATATTATCGTGGCTCCCGATCACTGATTGCAAACAAGGCCTCTAATAAGTAGCTGATAATATTCAAACAAAAAGGGCCATGAAACAGAAAAATAGGGTCCTACTGAATGGAAAAAAGACACTAATGTTTCTTTCTTTTCTTTAAAAAAAAAAAATTTAAGTAGTTGAAATTTTAACTTCCAATTTTTTATTTCATAAATTCAAAACCGATTCAGCTTTTTCTTTTTTTTTTTTTTAATTAAATATTTCGATTCTTAATGGAATATACTACAGGAACTAAAGTTAGGTTATTTGCTGATGATTGTATAATCTATAGAACAATCAAGTCAGAACAAGATAGCAAAATTTTACAAAAAGACTTAGATGAATTAATAAAATGGGAAACTAACTGGAGTATGTCCTTCCACCCAGAAAAATGTCAACTGCTAAGAGTAACAAAGAAAAAGAAACAAATAAATTCAAAATATTTCATTCAAGGAAAAGAACTAACCCAAACTAAAGATGCGAAATACTTAGGAGTCATAATAAATGAGAAACTATCTTGGAATCCCCATGTCAATGAAGTTATTAAAAAATCAAACAAAACCTTAGGCTTTATAAAAAGAAACTTTTACAAATGTAACAAAGATATAAAACTAAAATGCTATCTCACCCTGGTGAGACCTATACTAGAATATGCATCTTCAGTATGGGACCCATCCACCAAAGAAAATATTGATAAGTTAGAACAAATACAAAAAAGAGCTGCCAGATTCATTACTGGAGAATATTCAAAACTGACAAGAGTAACACCATTAGTTAAATCATTAAACCTTGAAACACTAGAGGATAGAAGAACCAAGAGTAAATTAGTAATTATACATAAGGCAATTAATTCTAATTTAGAAATACAACACAAAGATAACCTAATACAACCCTCAAATAGACATAAAGACAAAAACACCTTTCTTATTCCATATGCAAGAACAAACACATACAAGTTTTCTTTCTTTCCGACCGGTATTCGGGCGTGGAATGGGTTGCCTGAAGAAACCAGGAAAGCCACCACTTTATCATCTTTTAAAACTCTAGTAAGAATACAGGACTAAACACAAACCATAGAAATACGTAGGACTCAATAATCTTCTGTACAGAAGGAGCGTCTGTAACATATAAGATAAGATAAGATAAGATACTCGAGATTCCTATTTAGAAATACTAAGGTTGGAGGTTTCTTGTTCTAATCAGGATTGAAATCAAATACAACATTGCTTCTAGATTTCTCCAAATTACAACACAAGTCACACGTTTCAGAATGATGAAAGCATCATTATTTGTAGTATTGTAGGTTACAGTAAATTAACTAGGGCTCAATAATAAATACCTAGATGAGACATCATTGAAATAACGATCGTTCGATTCCGCAATAACAGGGAAACATGGACCTCCAGCCTTGACATCTGGGTGAAGTTCACCGGATGTGACGAGATCTGGAGAGCAGCAGGATTCCTCTAAAGCCGATAAATTGGTTCTACTCATATCGTGAGTTAGAAACTGGCCCCACTGCATTAACATTAAACTCATGTCGTCTGCTGTATAATTACCGGGTCCGTGAACTGTGACACTGACCAATCGTGGACTGGGCAGCATGGCGCCAGTCACCCCCGTCAGTCTTGGCGTTTGCCCGTCGTTGTTCTCATATTTCGGTGGCAGGATTCTACGGAACGTTGAGCCGGCCATTCCATATTTGGGATTTTCCAAGTTGTGGCAACTGCCGTCATAAGACCGGTAGCGATTGGTCGGGTCACATGTGACGTTAACAATGGTCTTATGATCAAAGTGGACTAGGCCTTCATCTTGAAATGGACACGAAGTGATGCCGGACAATGTCTTACACCAAATCAAAAGGCTGAAAATAAACAAGGTACTGATGTCCGAACTAACAACCATTCTATTTGCGAAAAAGGTTCGTGTCATGCCCGCTCCTCGTAGTTCGACGACTTATGTAAGCCAACAAAATTTAAAACTTCATACATATTAAATAATACCTTTACAGAAAATAGTCATATTAGTCACAAAAAGTCACAAATAATAGTTACTAAAGAAAATATCATACATCATTCAGGCTTTGATACAAAGCGTATTAACATTTAATTTGGCTGTCTTAATTTATTGAAATGAAGCTATGACGGCTTTAAGATATAACATAGTCAAGCTCGTAAAAGTGCTTTTAATCAATATGGGCCATATAAGGGCTGATGACATTATTATTATCAGCTTTATATTAGACTAGCAATTTGCCCGCGCTTTGCTGCGGGAAGGTGGAGTATTAGTGATAAGTGAGTGAGTGCATAAAAAAACTATATTTTGGCCCCCAGCGCCCACCAAGGAATATTTTAAATATTATTTCACCTGCTCTCATCGTGAAAGTGTATTTAAAGAAATCCCCAACTTTTATGCGTTACCTATTTGGGAAATAGGAAAAATAGTGCTTTTCAATTTGTATATAGCACATATTTGGAAAAAACGCATTTTTGAGGTCCCGGCCCCAATGAGTGTGAATTTTAAAATTATATTACGCTAATTTTTGTCGCGAAAGGGTACCCAACAACTTCCTAAAGATTTATGCTTCTACCTACATAGGGAATGGGAGAATTAGGGATTTTTAATTTTTATATAGTCAATATTAGGGAAAAACTACATTTTGGCCTCCCAGCCCACAGTAAAGAATGTTTTAAATAATTGTTCACCTGCTACCATCGTTGAATTGTAGTTAACAAACCCCCAAAGTTTCATGCGTTTGCCTATTTGGAAAATAAGAGAATTATTGATTTTCAAATTTTTATAGCACGTATAAGGAAAAACACACGTTTTTTGGGTCCAGTCCCTCATGAGCGTGTATTTTAAAAAATTTTACGCCAATTTTCGACGTTTTGAGGGTACCCAACAACTTCCTAAAGTTGTATGTTTTTACCTACACGATGAATTGTGGAATTTGTGATGAGTCGGTTTTTAATAAAAGAAAAAATTATATTTGGGCCCCCGGCCCCATGTGAGTGGAAATTTATCATTCTCTTTCGCCAACTTTCATCTGGAGATTGTACTCAACAACTTCCCAAAGTTTTATGCTTCTACCTAAATGGAGAATGGGGTTATTAGTTATGTGTAGTTTTTATATAGTTTAAATTAGGAAAGAAACTACATTTGACCCCTCAGCCCCCAGTAAGAGATATTTTAAAATATGTTTTCATCTGCTACCATCATGAAAGTGTAATTATCAATTCCCAACGTTTCATGAATCTACCTACTCGAGAAATAAGAGAATCAGTGATTTTCAATTTTTATATAATTTTCATATAAGAAAAAAATACGTTTTTGGGGTCCCGGCCCCCATGAGTGTGAATTTCAAAATTCTTTTACACCAACAATTGTCCTAAGAGGTTACTCAACAATTACCCAAAGTTTCATGCTCCTACTTACACGGAAAATTGGAGAATTAGTGATAAGTTGTTTTTAAAAAAAATATATATATTTGGGCCCCCGGTACACAATTAGAGGGATACAACCTTTGTTTGGAATACAGCCTACTTGTAGGCAGTGGCGTAGCTAGGGGCGGAGGGGGCGGTCCACCCCGGGCGGCACTCATCTAAAGTGCGGCATTTAAGGGCATTTGAAAAATAAAGCCCTTTTCGACATCCGCAAATTTTCTTTTGAAGGCGGAAAACCAGGGTGAAACAAAAATATTCTTAATTTCGAGTCTTAATTAACGGATTCAGGCAACATTTGTTTGAATACATAGTGGTTGTTATAACTAACGCAAACCTATTCAAAAATCAAAAGTTGCTTAAAAAGGTATCGATTTAGTTGACAATTTTAAGCAGTATGCGCCACAAATGGCGATTTTATAAGAAAACTGCACAAAAAATACAACACATCACCGTTGGGCCGAATAATGTGTACTATTAATATCCCAACTACAGTTTTTGTGTGGAATTTCGAAATGCGCAGAATGATGGGCTAAAAAGTACCTACATGGCATGGTGATTTATATTACTGTTTCAGTTTTAGAAAATTATTATAAGGTAGTTTAACTTGCTAAAAAAAAATTTTTTTTTGCATTAAAGTAGCACACATATGTGTTTTTCATTAACATTCGGTTATTCTTTAAAAATGCTACGCCTATCAAATGAAAGTAATGTGTAAATAATTTGAATTGGTATATTTAATGGAAAATTATTCAGATTTAGCCCAAGAACATGAAAATATTCAAATTTCTCCGTTAATAAACATCGCAATAGCATAAATAATTTCGAAAAGACATACTTAACAATTTCAAGATTTTTGGAAAAATGGACATCTGAAGAAGTAACTAGTAAAACAAATTTAGGGGCCGTCCATAAAGTGCGTCACTTTTTTGACCATTTTAACTCCCCCTCCCCCCTGTCACAAATCTCAGACCCNCTTTCGTACAAAAATATTTTTTAAATTATTAAAATAATTAAAATGTAACATAAAACAGCATGACGTCACACATGGCCAGACACCCCCTCCCCTTTGTCACAAACAGTCACACTTTCTTACACCCCCTCCCCCCTCTGGAGCGTGACGTACTTTATGGACGTCCCTTTATGCGCTAATACAGAACGCTGTAATAGTGATAGATTATAGAGGGTTGACGATATTAACTGACGCTGAAGCTAGAATGATAAAAAATATGAGTGGAGAAGATTCAGGAGACGGGGTTCTATCTTTAGATCAAGTCGTAAAACAAGAAATGTTTTTATCATAAAGATATAATAATAAAAGAAAATAATAGAACGCGCTGATCAGTTGCATGTCCTTGCAGGAAAATATTCGTGTATAATACCATGCAACCTACTGATGGAAAAATGTTATCAAATTAATTTCTTTATTATTATTGATAAAGAACATTTCAATATTGAACGAAAAGGTTCCAGGTTTTTATGGCTGTACCCAGGGCCTGGCTTAGCATTTGCGGGGCCTTCTGCAGCTTATTATGCGAAAAGGAATGCGTTGGGCCCAATTTGGGTAAGGATAAGGCATTAATAAGGATAATAAGTGAAAATTAAGATAGGTGGGGCATATGAAAGCGCGAACCCACTGCGGCAGAATAGGTGGCAGTGGCTTAAGACCAGCCCTGGCTTTACCTACACTACTAGAAGAGTTATGTTATAAAAAAGGAGGGGGGATGCCCCTAGATCTATTAAAATATATACAACAGTATAGATTGGAAAATTCTTTACCCAACATTATACTTGTGCTAAGAATGTTTTCAACAATTGCTATAAGTGTATCTAGTTGTGAAAGGAGTTTCTCCAAACTGAAGATAATAAAAAAAATTATCTTCGTTCTGCAATGAGGAATTTAAGACTACATCACTACAAAATCTTGCAATATTGTCCATAGAACAAGATATTACAAATAATTTAAATTTTGATAACATAATACACGATTTCTCTACTATGAAAGTTTGGTAAGTAATTTTTAAATATGTTCACATACTAATGTATACAATTTCTTTGTTGATAAAAAAAGCATATATTTATATAATTTTTTTAAAAATCTCGTTAAAAAACAACAACAATTTTTTGAACTCTAAATCCTTTAAATTAGGGCTGCGGAAATTATCGATTAATTTCTGGATTAATCGATAAAATATTTTATCGATTAAAATTATTTTAATCGATAAAATAGCGATTAAAATGAAGGTAATACTGTTACTTCTTGTACCTATTTATTAATAAATAATTCATAATTAATAATATTTTGCTTTTTTACGTACAAACTTCTCCATGTTAGAAAAAGATTTTTAAACTGTAAACTTTAAAATAAGCTATTTTATAAGGAAAGTGATATAAAAATTTAAACATTGTTTTTACTTTATCAACAATAACAAAATTTAAATTCATTGACATTATTTTGAGCTACTTATATTTAAATCAAAACATTTCAATAGCCTGTTGTTTTTTTTTACTTCCCTTGAAATGTTCAGTTTTAATGACGTCATACATCTTATTTTTAGCTTCAATCAAAATTATCGATTAATTAATCGGTAATTTTTTAAAAGTTAACGATTAAATTTAAATTAATCGATAACAGCCCTACTTTAAATACGAAACATAGCTATGATGATGTTCATTATAACACGCAGGGTAAAACAATCCGAAAATACGAAATTCTAGTTTTGTCTCGTAGATCTATAACATTTTTAATGTAATGCGCACCGATCGTGAATATATTTTAAAAATGTATTGACAATATAATGCGCACCTTATTGCGCGATAAGAAAGGTTGTTGAACATAATATGCACCACAACACTATATCTAAAAAAAATTAACACGATATAAAGAGATAAATAAAATAATTTAAACATTCAATAATTCAATTTCTGTCCATTCGATCATTCTGAAATTTTGAAATTTTGACACATCATTTTTATCATTGGCATGAGTCAGCCTGCAAAATTTCAGCTCACTAGCTTACGAGAAAGTGGGTTAAAAATCGATTCAATTTTTTTCGGCAAGCAAGCAAGCACCCACTGTCGGTCGCACGGGCTCAGACACCTTAAGTCAATATAAAGGATTTCAAAATAAGAGCATATTAAGTTGTAATGCTCTTTTTGCTGTAAATTTGGATTATGTTTTGTATCATTTGGGGTGGGGCCTGCAAACTCAAATACTTTCTTTTGGCCTTTAAAAAGAGAATTTTGTATTTTTTTAAATGTGTACAAATATGCGGCCTCTTTCATCAATGCTTACATAAAAATGGCATGGAATGGTTAACATATTCCCCACTTTTCACTTTTACAATGTAATTGTTTCAATTAAAATTATTTATTTATAAAAATCATCATGCGATTGATTTAATTGGCCGTCCTTAAATGAATTCACGCAATTTTAGCTGATTTTCACCACCTGACCCTGGTCACACGTAGTCACAAAAACTTAGACCCCTTCTTCAACGTGATATCACAAATATCGCCCCCCCCCCCGGCCATAAAAGCCGTGTTTTCTATTTGAAAATGAGCAAGTTTACACTCAATTTTTTTGTCATTTAAATATTCTTAGTGTAAGGCTGCACTCTAGTACCTAGAGGAAGTATTATCAACATAACGAACGTCGATCTCCGTAATGACGGGAAAACATGGACCACCGACCTTGATATCTGGGTGAAGGTCGCCGGATGCGACGAGATCCGGAAAGCAGCCAAGTTCCCTTCAAAGTCATTTGATTGGTTCTACTCATTTCGTGTGCCAGAAGTTGGCCCCATAGTGTTATCATTAAATTCATATCGTCTGCTGAATGATTATCGGGTCATCGAAACGTGACACTGACCAACCGTGGACAGAGCAGCTTGGCGCCCGTCACCCTCGTCATTCTGGGATGCTCGCCCTTCGTTGTTCGCATATTTCGGTGGCATGATTCTCCGCAACATTCAGTTGACCATACAATACGTAGGGTTTTCTATGTTATGACAGCTTCCGTCATACGACCGATAGCGACTATTCGGGTCACAGGTGTCGTCAAGCCAGACTTTATGATCATGATGGACGAGTCTTTCATCTTGAAATGGACACGAATAGATGCCAGGCAAAGTCTTACACCAAACCAAACCAAAAGGCCGAAAATCAACAAGGTACGGATGTCCATTTTTTTTCGTAGGTGACTTTTGTCCTATAAACATAATCTTATATAGGCTTTACATGTTAGTCAACGGAGATTAAAACTTTATAGAAATGTGAACATGGTATGGACCAAAACTTGTTTTGTTTTTTTTAAATATTTTATTATTATTATGATATTTTGTTTAGGGCTAAATGAGAAATCATGCGAGCCATAATGCGTGTGTTAAGTCATAGGAAAGTGGCTAACTTTATTTTAGTCTAACTTTAAATGTAGCTAACGAAAGTTTAAAACATAGATTAAAGAGACGCACATCATCCATGATGCTTTTCAAAGCCCAACCATAAATGGGCGTGTGAAATTATTCTCTATTACCGTTTTATGGGAATTACAATCATGGTGGCCAATTACCCCGGGAGCCATTTAGGTGATGCTTAGATAAAAAGGCAGATAAGGGGCCGTCCATAAAGTTCGTCACACTATTTTTTATCATTAAAAAAATGATTAAATAAGGTAAGTCAAGTAAGGGCAGTATTTAATAATAATATAGTAAAGCTTCTGTAAGAGGAGTCGAATCTTTTAGAAAGACTAAGAATGTAGAAAGGACCTGATGACAACACAATATATTTGATATACATGCAGAAATCACCTATTGCCCGCTCATAAGCCGACCCCTAACTATTCTCCATAGATTTTGTACAACAAAGGTCGGCTTTAGAACAAGTATATACGGTAATTTAAGGTTCTAGTTCTATCTGTGTATTATATGCATCCAGTAATTTTTTTCACAATTTTCGCCTACTCCATTGACAAAGCGAAAGAGGCGGCGGGGTGGGGGTGCAAATATCGACGAGCGCCAAGGTTTTACATCGAGCAAAATGAAAGTATACATCTGTAAGTTATTTATTATAAAAAAGGGGGGGGGGGTAAAGATTGTCTCCGGTTCATAGTACCCTAGCTATGCCTCTGGTCAAATCCCCCCCCACCCTCTCTCAGCTGATACATTATGGAGCCAGGACTTTGAAATTATTGCACAACTTGTTAGCTTTTTGTGGCTCAATAGGTTCTCTACTTGACACTTGCAATAATACAATTTTCCTTCATTAAATGACAGCTAGTGACTAATGCCTATATGTGTCCATCAATTTATCCAACCTTTACTTTACCTGCAATGAGGTGATGGTCTTGTACTTGTAACTGTTAGTGGTGCGACAGGTTGAAAACTCAATAAATAAGTTAATTGTCAAGTTAATTGTTCACATCACCAGGGAAACCAAGATACGCGACAGGTTCGTGGGGCATGCTGTGTAATAAATACGGCTGTGCTCTTTGTAGGGTTTAGTAATAGTAATATGTATGTATTAATAAAGGTACCTAATTTTTTTTAAATAAATATTTTAAACCATTGAAGTTGAATTTAGATAAAAATGTGACATTTGTAAGAATTTTGAGAATACTATTTAAATTTAAGCCATTCAAAAAATAATAAATGTATTGTGTCCTGCTTCACCCATTTTTGTTAAAAATTATTTTTTTTAAAAATACTAATTAATTAGCACACAAAATTTACTAGATAACAGACACTTTGGTGTAATTCTATAGGGTACTTAGTTGAAGTACACTGAAACTATTCAAGATGGATTTCTTAAAGTATTTAGCACATTGCAACTGAAGAGTATGGGGCATAATAGTAAATAGTCGACATTTGCTGACAAGCTGCTTTGAATGCCCTTTAATACTCGTGTACATGACTACCTAACTACAATGAGGGGTGAGCCTGCAATCAGGCTTATAAAAAATTAAATTGAAAAGAAACAAGGTAAGGATTGGCCTGACAGGACGTAACAAAACAGCAAACGTTTCCGCAAAGAGCCTTTTTCAATGGACATACAATACACAAATAAAACGAATATAAAAAAATAAAAACTTAAGATGTGGTGAATTTTTTTACCTTATTTACATCTTTTCAATTTAATTGACTACCTAACCAGCAACATGTACTCCTGAGAATTCAATTACCTATTCAAAACCAAACACACGAGCAGATCAGAGAACTTGCAAAAAAGACCAATTAACCTTGTGAAGTTAATTTCAGTTTTATTGTCTATCCTGATTGTTAACAAGTTTCAATAATGGACAAAGACAAAACTAATGGCATTAAGATTGAGGCATGCTGCCAAAGTCATTATGACATGACAAGCAGTTCTTAAACTGTGGAGCAATTGAGAAAAAAAAAAAAAAACTACTTGTCTTATCAAACAGTTTTAAAAAAAAACAAAAACAGCATGGACATCAACTAACAGTATATAAAATAGCCAAGATAGATCTAACTTTTTAAAAAGTCAATGCTGTGGTTATTCATTTTTTGTTTGTTTACTGTCTTTACCCATTTAATTTCATATTAAAAAAAAGGTCATTTAGATTTTAAAATAATAAACTTAATGAGATGGGAAGAGATGATCCACATATCAAAA
Source organism: Radix auricularia (assembly GCA_002072015.1). Lineage (NCBI taxonomy): Eukaryota > Metazoa > Mollusca > Gastropoda > Lymnaeidae > Radix > Radix auricularia. The sequence goes on along the minus strand of MUZC01000821.1, from coordinate 650,793 downwards.
TGTAAACTTATTTGGATGTTTACTTCAACTCTTAAAATAACCCAAATGAACCCATAACATAAAACTTATGCAAAACACATACAACCTGGCAACTTTTTACTCTTTGTGGTTCTTACCATTAAAATGTTCAGAAATAAATAATAACTGACATTCAATGAAAATTGACGAACATGGTTTTAATCAAACTACAAAAAATGTATGCTATTTTTTTTAAGCATTTGCAAACCAATGCATCTGTCTGTTAAAAGTCTTATTTATAGTTTGAACAGACAGACCCTGGATGCCATATTTAATTAAACTCATCAGCCTTTGAGAGTACAACTATTGATCTTTCAAAGTTTATAAAATATGATGGCTTAACATGAGTCATCACCATCTACAATGTTTATTTTTAAAAAAAAAACAAAAAACAGCTGAAAATTTAATTCAAGTTTGGTAATGCAAATATAAAAACAAAATAATTTTTAAAATAATAATGATTCCTCCCCACATCATGATACATTAGATTGATAGGGAGCTGGAAAAAAGTTTTAATTTAAAAAATGACATGTTGCCTTGAATCATTGAATGCATAATACCCGGTTCATAAAAACAAAAAGCAAGTAATGATACTTGGTGAACATATTCTCTACATATAAATCAAAACATGTATATTTGACTGTCCAGAAGTGTTACACATGTCAACAATGAAGCCAAGTAATAAAGCCTATGGACAACTGACATGCAACCAAGGAGTATATATTCAGAGAATGAAAATTCATTGACAGATGTGTACACTGAAAACACTGACTTTTGACATGGACGAAGAAATGAAAAGAAACAGGAGGTACAGGTAAATGAGAATTCCAGTTACAATTTTTGTCCACAGAGTTGCCAGTGAGCGTGAGTTTGTACAGGATTTACGCCAAACGGCTGTCGTCTGCTATCTCTAGGTTCCATGTGACCACCATATGTCACCTTGAAAAGTTTCATTTGAAATTTGAGATCAGATGATCAAATGTAGTGCATTTTCGCTTTCATTTCTCTCAGGTATAATCAATTTTAAAATGGCGTCAGTACCAATTAGGTTTATGTTTTTAATGCTCGCTTAGGAGCATTTTTGTCAGTGATAGTGATAGGTTTCAAATCAGATATACTATATACTGTGAAAATGGGTGTGCTAAGAAGTGATGATTGAGAAATCAATGAGTAAAGTATCAATAAATTGATATTGAGCTCAAATGGCATAATTTAAGAAAAATGTGTACTCTAACTTAAAAAAAAAAACACTTTTAATTGTCACTGACCTTATTTCACTGCTATTCAACAATCTCCTTGAATTTTTGGGGTATTTTAAAGTGGGAGAGAAAAATGATAAAACTGTTGATTTGTTTAAAATTCAGTTTTTTTAAAGAATTAAATATCCTACTATTCCTGCGTTATGTTATCCAGTGGCAGGACTAATTTCTTTCTTAACATCCTTACTTTATTGGAAAAATACTTTTATAAAAACATTATTGGAAAATATTACCTTCCTACCCCTCAGGAAAGACAGGTACTTTATATATGTTATTATATCTACTAACCTATAACACAAAAAATCAAACATGCTGATTACCTGGAATGTGAGGACAATGGAAAGCAGGCAACGCCAATCCAATAAGTAATTTAGGGACAAGCCAGGGAACTTGGGGAATTTACAGGCAAAGAGAGACAAGGCTGTAGACAAGATGCAAACTACTTAAATTTTGGGGAAGGGAGCTAATGAAAGAGATGGTGAGGACTAAGAGTATGAGGCTGAAAGACAGTCTTTCACTGCTCTGCAAGTAAATAACATATGCTCATCAAAAAGGAACAAATCATTTAATTTTGTTTTAACCACTATTGACTCTTATGTTAATCTATGTATATAATTTTGTATGTAATAAAGAGAAAAAATGGAGTAATGTTGATCTTAATATTGAACAAAAATTAAATTGCTATAACTGCACTAAATAAGGTTCATAAAAATACAAAAATTCCATATACAGAATTTTATTTTCTTTAATGAAAATTTTTCTCCATTTCTAAATGATGCAATATATTTGAGTGTATTTAGGGCTTGGGCATAAAAATAAAAACAATTATTTGTTTGAAAGTATTTGAGGATGGGAGTTGACTATTCCGATTCTCCAATGGAGCTTTAAATGAACATATATGTTTAGAGTAGTAACATAAATAGATGTGAATATCAAACACCACTGGCAGTGTATGTTGGGCTATAACTAGATAGTATAGTAATCAAATGAGAATTTGAATTAGATGTAATGGAAAATGCCATGAGATTAACCAGCTTTCGGCTACTTTCAAAAGGATGGACCAAACTGAACCACCATCTGAATGACATACAAAACTGGCCTTGCATCTGTATGATACACAAACCTGAACCAGCATCTGAGTGACACACCAAACTGAACCAGCATCTGAGTGACACACCAAACTGAACCAGCATCTGAATGACACTCCAAACTTAACCAGCATCTGAATGACACACCAAACTGAACCAGCATCAGAATGGCACACCAAACTGAACCAGCATCTGAGTGACACACCAAACTTAACCAGCATCAGAATGACACACCAAACTGAACCAGCATCAGAATGACACACCAAACTGAACCAGCATCTGAGTGACACACCAAACTGGCCCAGCATCTGAATGACACTCCAAACTTAACCAGCATCTGAATGACACACCAAACTGAACCAGCATCAGAATGGCACACCAAACTGAACCAGCATCTGAATGGCACACCAAACTGAACCAGCATCTGAGTGACACACCAAACTTAACCAGCATCAGAATGACACACCAAACTGGCCCAGCAATAACAAGGCAATGCAAGACAATAAATTTGTTTAGACATATTTTAAGTCAGCTGGGGCTGTGAAACAATCACAGCACACTTTGTAGAATCTAGAATCCCATACATAGAGCAGATAAAGTTACAGGTTTTTCATCTTGCCCTAAAAAGATCATTGTATAGTTTTAATTTATTAACTTACAAATGTTTTACTAACACCCTACCACAATTATTTGGTTTGCTTGGCAGTAAGTTTTACCATTAAAAATATTTAACAGATCTGTTACTAGATTATATTTTTATCTAAAAATCATGAAAACTGAAAAATGTACACAAAATATAAAAAGATACAAATAAATAAGTTTTGTTGTTACAGTTACAAGATTAAAAATTCCATCTTTAGAAATAATTATATAAATTACTTAAGTTTTCTTAGGGAATATATGCTTTGATAATTTTGGATTATAGTGCAATTATTTGATCCAAGCATGTACTTATATAAATCAAATACATACGCATGGGGTTGACTTAAAATGACTGCAATAATTTTAAACTTTGGTAAATAAAGTTTCTGTTAGTGCTTATCAAGAATAATTTACTGGAAAAAAAAAGATTATAAAGACATATTTGTTTAAAATGTATGTACAATAGTAAGGATTTACTTCAACAAATTTTAAATATAACAATGAACAGATACAAAGTATTCTCTCTCCTTTAGGACTTATTAAATACAAGTATTTTATTTAACCTGAGGTTCTACCCCATTCTGCAGACACTTATCCTGGGTTATAGGCCCTGAAATGTTATAATATGAGAACTCTTCTCAAGTAAAGCCTTAAAAGTTACTTTAATATGCTCCCTTTTTAGTTTATATATAATAATTTTCTCAACATTGGGCAACTTCATGTAAATGACTTGACAAATAAAGAAAATAAATGATCACATGTTAACTAACAGGCTTATATTACAATTATAATATTTACATTACAACTAAATATATTCTAAACTAATGACATGAATCATGAATATGATAAATAATTGCGACAAATATTTTGTTCCCTCATAATCATAATAATTTTTTTTTTTAAATGGTGTTCAAGAAATACAAAGAAAGCAGATTTTAGTATTTCTGTTGTGCAAGAATGGTGTGGTGGAGTGGGAGATGGAAGGATCAAAAGAAAGTAACAAATGAGTAACAAAAATTTAGTTAGTTTGGGGTATGAAAGTTAGTTGGAGGTAACAAAGTGTTTTGTTTTGATAAGTTGTGAGTAAAATAAGTTTCTTTCAACTTTTAATCAATAATGTTTACTTTGGAAGATAATATTAAAAAACCTGATTTAATGGGATTAGCCCAAGATTAACAACTTTCAATAGCAAACCTGACAACAGAATTCTAATGATACTATCACTATAATACTTAAACATTCCTCCAATTGCAGTTAATTTCTACAGTAAATGCCTGTTTATTTAAACCTGTGAACATCAAAGGCTCTAAAGGCCAATTTTAGTGTCATGCTTAAAATACTTGACATGTGTAAGCCAATAAAATTCATGAAATACTTTTCATTATTTTAAAAATCACTTTAAAATATTTCAATTACGATTTTTATCGGTTTACTTAAAATTGGCAATAAATAATAATTAAGGTTTAGATTTTGTACAACTCGGTCAAACTTTGGACAAAATGATTTAAACAACAAATCAACAAAGCCAAGAATTCCAACCAGTAAACCAGCCCCACCCCGCCTTCCAAAGAAGTGTAATAAAGTTGTATAAAACTATAAAACAATGTTTTAAGAGTGAATACATCACATTCAATAATTGGTGTTTAAAATTAAACACACAAAGATATGGATGTAAATGGTGATACTAATGGTCATACACATTACAGGTACATTCAGTTAGGCCCATTAAAAAAAAACATTGCATCAAGCAAAATGTCAAATAAAACAAAAAATGTCATAAATAAAAACACAATTCTTTGAAATATTAAAACCAGCCTGAAAAAGGAATCCAACAACTACTTTAAAATGATCATTAAATTCACAAACAATAAATCAATGTGTAAAAAACTTCAGTAAAGCTGCTCTATAAGCTTGGCAGCATAGCTTTGATAATAATTGTGAATTAAATCCTTTTCTCCCCCTCCCACCTCCCCCCAAAGATAAAACCCAAGTCTGACTATTGAGGATTATGCTGCTTGCTGGGAGGTTGTGTAATCAAGTGAAAGATTGAATGGTCACCCGTATTCTTACATTCAGACAATAAATACACCCTCAGCTTGTAATATAGTTAAAACATTCTGAGCACCTTAACCCAGGCTGCTTGTATAGTTAACTTTGCACATTTTGTGCACCCAGCCCAGGCTGCCATGATGTACAATGGGCAATAAGTTGAAATGCTCTAAAAGAGGCAAATGCTTAATTTTGCTCAACAAAATTTGTAGAATACTAAAATAATTACATAGCAAAAAGAAATATGTTTTATACCATTTAAATACAAAATTTTAAAAACTTTGTACCTTGTGCCATATTTACAGATGGATATAGAATGAACAAAATAATTATTTTCTTAGTACAGTCCAGAGCTATACGAAATTAATAAAGTATAAAATGTGTCTACATTTCAGTCATATAAAAACACAGCTAGGATTTTTTTAAAAAAACAACATAATGTACTAACTTCAATAGTACACTTAACTGTTGCAAATGATCCTTTTTTAAAAAAAAGTATTGAAAAGAAGGTGAATTTGGGAAAAGTCTTTGCACTCAGTTGTATACTGTAACATGTACTAAACCAATTAAATACCATTAATATGTGCATATGGTTTCACGAGAAATATCATAGATATTTTATTCACAATAGTAATTAAAAATGACAAAAACAATCATTATTGGACAGTTAATAACCCTAACTTGTACCCAGCCATTGTGACACTCAATGTATATATATATTTATTTATATATTTATAAGTAAAACTATACATAAAACCATTCTATTATTCTATTTAACTCAAGATATTGCACGGAAAAAGAAAAGCAAACTATGCCATTTTTGATGTTGTAACTTCTTTAAAATATATGCACAAAGGATATGGACTGAGTTTTATTTGTGAAATAATCAATGCCATTTGATTATTGTCTTGGAATAATTCAGATATAAGAAGAAAATGGAAATCAACCATGTTTGAAGTGTTTAAATCCACACCAGATTGATAGGGTTGCAGTGAGAACAAGGAATCGGATTGTGGCTTGGACCCACAGTGATACTTGTGATGAATGGATCAAATGACAGTGCTCTGAAAAACTTCGCCAGTATTTCCTGCATGACTGGATTCATCCTATTTGTATCACAGAGACTATATACCAATGGAAAATGTACTAATTTTAAGTACACACATATAAAGAGTAGTTTGATTGATGCATAATTTAAGAAACTAGAGAAATATATAAAAAAATATATAAATATTATGGTTATTCATGATAGAAACCTAAAGCATGCATTTTATCTACAAAAACTCCTATGTCCCAATAATGCTGCCTGTTAACAAATTTAATAGTACTTTCTGTATTAATGTACATTTCTTTAAAGTATCAGCACCTGTCTTTGAGAGTTATAAATCTAGAGAGTATTGCGTTTTTTATTATTTTAAATTTTGAGAGTTGCATGAATCACCTCAGACTGCAAGTGCTATTTTTATACTTCAATACTGAGAATGTGAGCACTCATTAAATTTAAATGACATTATTTCATTTCACTATCAGTCGATTCACATTCAGTTCTTTCTTTATTTGTTACATTTGTGCTGACATTACCTATTTCTTGAGAGGCAAATAGACCTTTTGATAGAAATGGAAGATTAAAACCATGTATTAAAAAATCATACATGCTTTGGCGCTCCCTTGATTCAAAGTTAAGACTTTGCTGTTTAGAAGAAACTGTTTGATTGTTGGTTTCATAGCAGTTTTCCTCCTTGACCTGAGAAGATATAGAGATGGCTAGTTGCCCCCCTGACACTGAGCTTGATGGCACATCTAGACTTACAGAATGCTTGACAGGGTTGCGCGGGCTTTCATGTGTAGTTATCTGGTCACTGGGTGAGGCCTGGGGGGTTAATCTCCCTTGGCTGGCAATGAATCTTACATGTGAATGAGACTCGTCCGTTTCAGGAAACACAATCCCACTGTCTTCAGGAACGGCTTCTGTTATTGTTTCTTGTTCATTCTCAGTACTTTTGTTTTTAACTCCAGATCCACCGCTTTGGTAAATGTGACATGAATCAGTGGCGCTGTGATCGATGGTTGACTGGCCACCTTTTTTCATTTGAAGACCATCCTTGCCAGGTCCCTCTGAACAAATTGAACTATATCTTGTTGAACTCACCACCTGATCTGACAAACAAGTGTCATTGCTTGGATTAGTTTTTGACTCCTGTTCCCCTTTAGGTTTACAACTCACTACACTGGATGAAGTGAAGAAGTTGGGCTCTGCACCACATAAATCAGTCTGCTGAAAGTGCATGTCGCTAAAAACTTGCTCATCCAGTTGAGATAGACTTTCAAACATTTTTTCTTTCAGGTCAGCCTCAGATGCTTCTTCTATGTCATCCCTGTGGTCACTGGGGACAGCCAGCTCAACCCACTTGTTGTAAGGGCCTGTGACACTGGTTTCATCATGCACCCACCTGGTAATGATGCTGTTGCTTGTTAACATATGACCCAGGGGTATGTTTGGGTTCCAAGTACAAAGCAGGCTTTTTTGGGGATCACCACATTCCTCTACAGTTTCCATCATTAACTTAATCTTTTTATCTTCAAGCTCAGCATCAGGAATATTTACATTGGTTCGCCGGTCAGACAGAGATGAAGTCATTTTGATTGGCATGCGTCCATTCATTAACCTGGGCAAACTAGAAGGATTTGGAAAAGCTTCTTTGATATATTTAGGGAAGGCTATCGACATGCAAGCGAACATGACAGGGGTGATCTGTTCTAGGGGAGAACAGTCCAGGTAACGAGGGAATCGCAATGGAAATAGAGTCTCCTTGGCTTCAGGAAAGTTGAAGACTTTTCCAAATGTTCCTTTGGTCAAATTAGGAAAGGAGGCCAATTCGCTCAGCTCTCCTTTTAAGAAGCCATTGGTCTCCATCTCATCAATCAATCTTGCTTGTTCAGCCAGTGATCGTCTTTCTTCTGTTTTCCTTTCATATTCTTCAAACCCATGTCGTGCTAAATTGAGGTTTTTGTGCTGGTAAAAAACTAGGCTTATTCTTTTGGGCTGATACCTGTTGGGTTCCTTCAAGGCTGTGGTGGCATGGAGTTCCCTTTTGGCTACTTCAAACAAAACTGCCCCATGGCAGAGGGCAATGGCCACACCTCCCATTGCAGGATCTTCAAAGACTTCTTTATTATCATCTGTTTCCACACTGACTATGGTTGAGTCTATAACTTGATATGGAGGCTCCTGGGGGCCTTGGCCTGAAGTAGGAACAACAAATCCTTCAGACTTGTGAATTTTGACCTTCTCCCCTGGCATAGGCCCATTTGGATAAATGTTTGCCTGAGATGAACTGAACACACTATCATGGTCATTTAAACTGCTCATCCTTGGGCTGGTCAACTGTGTTGACGGCCCTATCAAAGTGGGTTTGGATAACTGTGCTTTCTGACCCATCAGTGAATGAATTATTTTGTTCTGTGTGAATATCTCATTTCTATCAGCATCTTTGTGATTTTGTGTTTCTAGATCAGCTGATCTCCTGAATGTTGGTAAAGGTAGGTTTGTATGCTGTTCCATAGGTTCACAAAAAGTGAATTCTTCCATCTCTCTAGGGTTACTGGCTACTGGTCTTGATATGTCATCAGAATGATTTGGTGTAGAACTGTGTTTTGAACTATCATTATCTTTGTGTCTATAGACTTGAGCCGGATTTGAAATGTTTTTTTTCTTGAGAAGATAGTAATTCAACTCCGTCGGGCAGCCAGGAGCAAGTTCGGGTTCACTCATGCGGGAAACTGGACGATTATTATCCGTCTCATGTAAAGGCTCACTCATCTGTGACCAACATCTTGCCTCTGCTGCAGTCAGGTAATTTGGACTTTCCATACTGTCAGATTTTAGCCTTGTCATAGAATCTATCTCATGCATCAAGGAGTCAGGTCTAGTCTTAGAATGAATGTCCACTGTCCCTGAGTGAGATTCTAGTGATGAAGCTGCAGTCTGGGCACTACTTGGACAAGGCAAAGAGTTGGGATGAGGACCAGACGGAATACTTGAGCCTTCCTGTGAGGGACTAGAAGACATTTGCTTTTCCATAAATGACTTGTATACTTGGTCCTCGTGGCCCGAAATATTTACATTATGATTCCAATTTTGAACTAGATGACCGACTGAATGACCATCAGCTCTAGGACTTGACTGAAAGCTCTGACTGTGTGGTGGTTGGCTAAGGCCACTGGCAGGACCAAATTGGGTGTGGCCAAAAGTAGGAGGTTTTGACAAACCAAAAGCAACACTGTCCTTGTAGGATGGTGGCGGGCACTGAGAGCTGGTTACCTGAGATTTTATTTGCATATCTTGAGAGAGGACAACAGCCTGGGAGTATGGTGGAGGTGGTCTGGTCGGATGAGCTGCACCAACTTGGCCAATAAAATTAGTACCCTCTGCAGGAGATGAGTTATTTACCTGTGAAAATCCTGGACTTTCAAAGTTAAAAAACAACTGATTTTCATTACAGGTTTGTGGGGGACCATGATTTATCAGGTGCTTTTCCCCAAATGATGACATGTTTTGTGACCCAAATGACAAATTGTGCTGTGATCCCAGTGAAGAAGTGTTCTGTGACCCCAATGATGAAGTGTAAGAAATATGTTGTGGAGGTATTGAGTTAACTGAGTCAGCTTGGGGATGGGAGTCAACAACATGAGATGAAGATGTAGGATGCTGATTACGACATGATGAATGCTGCACAGAAGATACAGAAGAATGTTGAGAGGTGTGATGAGATGGTTGTGAAAGACAAGGTAATTTATGTGGTTCAGCTAAATATGCCTGAGATGACAAACAGCCACTTTGAGAGACTTGGCTCTGCTGCCTAGAAGGGGGTGAAGAGGGTCTGTGTTGACTCTGATGAGGGTGGGACGAGACTTGCTGCCTTTGCTGTGGTTGCTGCCCATCAGAGGTTATTAAATCATCCTGCTGCTGTTGCTGCCTTGCACGTCGTTGATTTAACTGCTGCTGCTGCTGGTGTAAAAACATTTGATCAGCAGACGAAGGTTGAATAACAGTACTGAGCATCTCCTGAGGTGAAAAGTTAACATTTTTCACAACCCTCAAAGATGTAGGATCTTTATTTTCAGAAGTCCATTTCCTAGGGGGAAAAACACCATGCGTATAGAAGAAATCCCAGAATTTTGTGTAGAGGTCATTGAATCCAGGCATGCCCTGATGAGCCATGAGGTCAGTGTAGGACATGCTCTCCTGGTTTCTATCTTCAATCCCTACACCGGGTGTCATGGTATTATCTGAGGCACTTGGGCTGCCCGGTGGAACAATCTGGAAGCCATCGTTATAGTACTCACTGCCAGGAGATTCTCCGCCTTCATAGTTAACAGGGGGAAAAGACATGGCTTTGACCAACCTCGGTTTCTTGGTCCCTTTTTTAAGACCTTGTTTCTTAGGGGTGGTGCGATTCCTCTGGCAGGGCCTGTATGGTGTAGAGCGCATGCGGACTTGGGTCATGTAGCGGGATAAAATTTCCAATGATCCCTTTCGCACCTTTTCCATCTGACCTTCCATTGAGCCAGACTCATCAGTCTGGTCAAGGATGTAGAGTGGAAGGACATGGTACTGCTCATCATCTGGCTTCTCAAATCCACGATGCTTAGTGAGATTTACAACCTGCAAATATTTTAACACTATTTTAATGATACATACAATAATTATTTATATATAATAATAAATCTGGTGCTTTTGTACATTGAAAAATCTATTATTTAAATCCCTCCAAATTAAGAGCAAACAAATGGGAGGTTTGATGGAAAATATTGCATACTGATAATGTTTTTTGGCCTTTTTTTTTTCAAAAACCATATTCAGCAAAAATTTTCACAAGACTTTTGCATAGGAACCATTTTGTTAACTAGTTGTCTATATCTAGGACAAACCAGGATCAATGAATAATACAAAAACCAACATAATTTTTGTCTCATTTTTCATTTAATGCAGTTGTTGAAAAATATTTTTAAAATTAATGTCATGCCCAGAAAACCTGTGATAAAAGCCATTCCTAGGATATTATTGTTTATGTGAGTCAAGGTGACAACACTAATTTACATTCAACACAATGCTCTTGATGCAATTAACAAAGCTATCTTACATGCTGTGCACTTGGAGAGAAAAAAACCCAATAAAAACAAGAATTGAAATTTCATAAACTTAGTTTAAAATCGTGAATTTAAAATTTTTAAAATTAAATTAAAAACTCATATCTGATTCAAATGGATCTTGAAATTGAGGCATATCCAACAGCCTGAAAATGAGTTCTTGTGACCTACAAAAACTCCGGAGCACAATTATTAAAAAAACGTTTTTCAAATCTTTTGTAAATCCATGCCATAACTTGTAATAGTGATAGCTAACCTATGGCACTCAAAGCCACAGTCGGCAAACAGAAAGATCCTCATCAGCCAGCACACGGCTGAAATATTACTTCCTTAATCAAACCAGCTAATTTTAACTCTTAAAGTCGCAAAGCGTCGTAATGCGTCTCTTCCCGCTATCCCTAAAGCGTCGTAATGCGTCCCTAGATACAAATCTCGTTAGAAATGAGATCTCGGAAAGTAAAAACTCTTCAATGCTTGAAAAGCGATGTATTTGACTTCCGGCAATGGCGGCCGTTGCCGGCACTAGTGTTATCGATCGATTGGCGATGTTTTTCTGTAGTTTTAACGGGTTTTTTTTCGAAGATACGTTTTCGTTATACTTTATTACTAAAATAATAGTACTAAACTACAGGTAAATATTGTTTCAAACTCAGTACGGTCTTTTGGATGCGTAAAATAACCATTCTTAGCCTTAAAAATGAAGTCAGTATGACAATAATATTATAAATGGATTTTACACAAATTTTTTAATTTCATAACCGGTTGATCGAAATACGGGAAATCCTTACGGGACTGAGGCGGAAGTTTTCCAAAAACCTTACGGCACTTTAAGAGTTAACACCCATTTTCAGGATACATTCAAATTTTCGCACTTTGTTATTAATGAGTGGGATTTGATTGAATTTTGAGTATGTGGCCCCAAAAGGTTCACCACCACTAACCTATAGTCACTTTTTCATAGATTTTTATTGTCTTGAGAAAAAGAGATCAAAACTAACCATGTCAATATCAAACTAAAAACATACCACAGTGCTTCCATTGTTCATGTTGTGACAGTCTCGATGGCTGTGGCAGCAGAAATCCACCACCGCTGTGACTCCAGAAAATGGCCGTCCTGGTTTACAGCCTAATCGACATTCACCTGCCTGGCTTTCAAACTGCGTCTGAGGACACAATCATAAGAACCTACAGCACATGATAGCCAAGATATTTCTGGAAACAAGATCACACAGGTCAGTACGAATTATGCCTGTCCCGGGTACCCGTTGCGGGCGACTAAAATTACATCCAGGTACCTGTGAAAAATGTTACTGCAATGTCTATACCAATGGTGATTGAAATAAGGCTCTTCTCTGTTCATATTTCAGCTCGTGAACAATTATCAAATTAAAACCTTTAGTTTGAAATATATACTGTGAAATACGTTGAACATGAAAATGTTTAAAAGAAATAACTGTCAAACAGAACCAAAAAAACGGTTGAGACAAACTACAATGTATTTTGATACACCTTTTTTGTCTTGGAACAAGAAACAAAAATATTTTTAAAGAAAAAGATTTTGGTCCTTTGAATTGTTAAAGTGAGGAAAATAGAACACAGCACCTATAATTAGGAAGGGCAAGAAATGACAAAAATGACTTTGGCTTTGAAATATGCCCCACAACTGTGAGTAACCAGTTAAGATAAGCTAATGTTTATCTAATGCCCATTCACACACACTCACTCCTTTCTCCACTCCTATTCCACAAACACCTGCTCTATTTTTTTTTAAAAATAATATTTCATTTGTTGAATGATTTTCACTGTAATATCAAAAATAAATGGTGGAAGACGGGTCCATTCAGTAGCGCAAGTCCCGCACAAGTTTGGTTAATTACAACAGTTGTCAGCCTTGAGCTAGAAATAACCTGCCATGACATACGATACCAACTTTTATCTTAAAAGACTGTTTAGCAGCCCCCACCAACCAAAAAAATAAATAATTTACTTCGGCACCTCTCTGCACATTGTGTTTTTACACCACTGTACTATAGCAGTATTTCAATGTCATCATTTTTACATGGATGATTCATTAAACAAAGAAGTAAAAGGCTAATTGCGGACATGACAGCAAAAATTTTGAGGCATTTCTTAAGAATAACCCGGACACCCTTTCAAAATTTGGACAGGTACCTGGGCAGCTTTTTTAAAACAATATTGACAGCCCTAGTAGGAATATTTATTTAAAAGATATCCATAACATCAGTGTTACTAACCTGATTACGGAAAGCATCTGGTGCAAGCCGGCTATATAAAGGAGACACATCAGTTGCCAATTGCTCAAGCTTTTCACTCAGCACATCTTCCTATAAAATTCAACATTGCAATGACTATTTTCATATGAACCTACAGAATGCAGATTAAAGAGTTAACTGTAATTTCAATAACTAAGCTATGACTAGACTTAGACTCGCAATGAAAATTTGAGCAGGATCATAGATAAATTGCGATTCTGTTAATATGAAAGATTTTACATTTATTTCTCAAATAAAAATTAAAATTTTAAATTCAAACTTAAAAGGACCTCAAGAACATCTCAACAAATAGACCACTTACCAGAGCAATGTCTTTTAATTTAAACTTTCTTGCAGTTTGGCTGCGTGCAAACTTGCATCCATTGTAGTACATGCTCCAGGAACAACCAAATGAGAATGATGCACCTCGTCTTAAGAGATCCACTCCTTGACAAGCACACGTTTTTCTTTTTAAAAAAAAATTGATGTAATAAAGATTAAAACTCTTCCAAAGTAATAATATTTATTTAAAAATAATTTTGTCACTGTCTTAAGTAGTAAAGGTAAACTTTCAAAACTAAACTCAAGAAAATAGAAAATGAATGATAATTAGAAACAGTAGGAAACAAAATGCAATCCTAAAATTTATCACCAACCATTCGAAGATTTTTTAACATTTCAGCCAATGAAACCTAAACTTCTGGTCACATGTTCTTTGATAAAATCTAAAAAATTTGTCCTTCAGAACAGACATTTTTTATTTTTGTTAAATCTATACTTCAAAAAAAAAAGTTCCAAAAAAACAAAAAAAAGCAGCATTTGTGGGCTCAACCATACAAACTTTAACGTTTATAACATATTATTATACTAGTGACCAAAGTATCAATCTGGCAGGCTTTGGAAAAACAAAAAAAAAGCTAAATCAAAGTTTCCAAGGGTCAAGTTATTTTTTTAAATTACAGAAACTTAATAACTACAACAAAAATAGTATTATCCATTGGAACAAAACAAATGTTCACAACAAATAAGTACTTTTCATTTAGACCACATCTCCTGTCTGTCTCAAGGCCACTTTTGGGTAGAGTTGTTATGAGAAAATCATAAAGAGAATCTGCCTGCTGAGCCATAACCCCTTCCCAGGCAACAATAACTACAATAATGACAGCCGTTTCACAGAAATGCCCGGGTCTTTTACGGACAATGCACAGGTACTTTTCTTCTGGACCAGAACGGCGAATAATCTGATGGATAGAAAAATGATGAAAACATCAGAAAAATCTTTCAAAGGTCTGGACTTTCAATCCTAATTTGACAATAGACACAAGATTAATGGATTGGGAGTTTAAAAAATTCAACTTTAAATAAACTAAAGGGGTTAGATTGTTTGAAGCCTGGTATAAAAAGTTAAATTTTTGTTTTAAATAAATATTGTCTAATTCAATCATACAGCTACAAACAATTACAATGGTAATATAGGTAATGCGCGCCTTATATCTAATCCCAAAGCGGGGTAAAGCACGCCTCGATAGCGCTCTCTTAAGTAATGAAATCATAGAAAGTAGAAACTCTTCATTTGTGAGAGAAGCTTTAGTCGACTTCCAGGAATGACAGTGTTTGCTTTCGGTGGTGTTTTTTGCTCGATTGCAAATTTTTGTGGTAGTTTTTACTTTTTTTTTTTTTTTTGAAGATGTGATTTTGCTATACTTTTTTGTAAAAATAATAGTACTAAACTACAGGTAAAAATAGTATTAAACTCAAAACGATCTTTTGGATAAGTAAAATAACCATTCTTGTTCTTAAGAATAAGATGAAGTCAATATGACAATAATGATATAAATACATTTTATGCAAATTTTTATAATTCATAACCAGTTGATCGCAATAAATGGGAAATCCTGATCTGATGCAGAAGTTTACAGAAAACCTTATGGGGCTTTAAACGGTAACAATAAACAAAAAGAGTTTTTGTAAAACCTATACACAGCAGAACATTAACATGCTAGCAACAGCATTTTCAGCTCAACCTACCCACTTGGCTACTGGACATCCTTCCTTGCTCTTTCCTTCCTTGCCAGTAAAAATGACCTTCTCTATCCTGAGGGCTGTGCCACTGACACCAGTCCTAGAACAGAATGTGTCAACTGATTTTAACAGCCACATTTAAGCTCTAAGGATACCAGTAAAACAGATTAATGACATAAATAAAAGTGTGAGGCATCCCTTGGACAGAAAATTTAAATGCTTCAAACTGGCTATTCCTATATCATAAAAATTTTAATGTAGCATTAGGAGCAAGCTTAAAACAAATGTTGCTGCACCTGTTAATATTTATGGTAACATACCTCACACTTATGTTTATGTAAAGATGAAAATGATTTTTACAGTCCATGCAAATAGATTTTAAAAAAATGTGTATAAATATTAACTACAATTATAAAATGTCAATATTTTTAAAACTTGTATTTCTTTTAAAATATTTTACAAAACATAGTTGTGCATATACAATTTTATTTGTGTAAGTAATTGAGAAATAAACCGATAGAAGAAGCGTTGTTCCAACCTGTGTTCCATGATTTTTCTAACAGCTGGAATATCACGAGCAGCTCCCAGCTGGGTGTAATAAGGTCCTTCAAGTGACTCAGAGGGTATATCTGGATACAATTTATTAATGTGTCATGAGGTTTCAAAATTTTAAATTGTAATTCAAGGCACGGCACTTACATATATCTTTTTTTAATTCATGATGCATACGAACAGTCTAATACTTAAAATATAAATAGATATAAACATACCAAATATACGCTTTTAAAAAAGAGCCTGCATGTTTATCTAAGATGTTCATTCATATTTTACAAAGCCAACTGTGGGTACTGTACTAATTTTAGCTTGAATTTTCAATTTAACATTGGAAAACTTTCCTAGGAGAATGAGATTACAAATTATTTGACAGACAAAGCAACTCTATCTTTGATGAAAACACATATTTAAAATGAGAGGAAAAACAGATATTTAATGCTATATTAAATAATTTTTAAAATTGGACCCATCTATTTGAGAAAATCACTCCCATTTTGGATTTTATTGTCAAATTTTTTGGTTTGATTGTTACATTTTTAACAATAAATTATGTATAGCATAAAGATTACTTGTCATTTAGTCAACCCTGATTTTAAAATAATTTTTTTTTTTTAAATATATCATTATCTTCTTTATAGTGAAGAAACAACTAATGCTAGTTTGCATGTTTTAATTTAACAAAAGCTAGCATAGAGAACCTTTAAAAACTTGAGCAATGATGAAAAAATGTGTAGGCTCAACTGCCAATATTTGTCTTTGCTAACAAGGATTAAAACTGGTATTATTTGGAAGTAAAATGTTAAAAACCAAGGTGAAAAAAAATTGGAGAGACATAAGAGGAATTTGTTGGTGTATATTAAGTATATTATCATGTTCAAAATTGTGGTTTACATGTTTAAGCTAAATAATTTGGAGGAAAGAAGTTAATCAGAGTTCAAATACAAATTTAAATTTAAAATAATATAGCCGTTGCATTTGTTAAGCATTGTTACAAGAATTTCTAGTTTAGAAAATGGAAACCACAAACTTATGGAACCAGCCCAAACACAGGCAAGGTACTGTGTTTTACAATAAACTGAATGTAGTCTATACATAATAGATACACAATGTTACATACTGTAATATACATTTTTAACAACTAACCTAAAAATTTCAAAACTGAGAAATGTTATTTGGTTTTCAAATGCAGTGGCCTCTCATTTGTTAACTCTTAAAAAAGCTAAGATATACTTACAGTCTGGACTTAAACAGCTACAGTCTGCCACCTCCATAAGGTTATTAGCAAGTCGATCAACCAAACTTTGGTCAAGCTTGAGGTCATCTGGTTTGGCACTGACACCATTTATTCGGTACTGAAGCTTTGAGGACGGAGAGCTGATAGTTTTCTTATCCTGAAGCTTGTGTTTCATGGCTTTTGGTTTGATGTCTGGGCCTGTTTCTGAATCCATAAATTTAGGTGGGCGGCCTCTTTTCTTTTTAGAAAAAGGTGCACTGTCTGATTCTGTTTTAATTTCACATTTCTTTATATTTTGTTTGTGATATTGAGATGGTTCACTACTCAGCAAATTTTGACCAAAACCTCTAGGCTGGCTGACATCTGGAACTTCTTGCTTAACGAAATTGAGAGCTGGATTATAGGATAACTTTTCAGATTTTAAATTGGAGTGGTGATCAAGGTCATTTGATGATTGGTTTTCTCCTCCATTAGAAAGAGTTGAGAATACCTGGTTCTGAGGGACACTGGTCTCACCACAATTCCTGTAAAAAAGCTGGGGCTCCATTTTAACATACATTTCAGTAGCTACTGTTTTAGAAGGCATTAAGTTGTTATTCTGTAAATGGTTATTTGAGACGCTGCTCAAGAAATCCTGATTGGTTACAGAGGGGCCTGATAAGGACGTCTCCATTTTGAGGGAGTTGACTGCACCTCTTTGCATTTCTGTATTTACTACCTTAGTTGAAGCGTTGACAGGCTGCCCTCTACCTGGCCCACTTTTGTTCTTTTTTAATGGTTTGGTTGCAATCTCCTGCTCAGGCTCATCAAAAGCATATGGATCATTCACAATGATGTGACTGGAGCTTTGATTTGTAGTTCTAAAGGAAGGTCTTTTTGAAAGCAGCTGGTCCATCGAAAAACTACTGTGGTCTGATTTGGGCAATATGGGTATTGATGTATTATTTTTATCACAGAGACTGTGTAAGGCCTCAGATCTGTTATCATTTACTTGCAGATTTTTTCTGCCAGGTTGCTGCTTCTGGTCACTTAGGTGTTGATTATTATGCCAATTGTTTTGATGCTGACTGTGATTAAAATGCTGTTGGTTGCATATGTCCTGCTGCTGGTTATAATTACCATGGTTTGTGTCATTTGTTTCATGCTCCTGGCTAATATTTGTCTCAAGCTGATATTTGTTTACAATTTGTTGGCCCTTGCTAGTTTGATTCTGGATGTATTGATGCTGGTTATTGTAAAGTTGTTGCTGAATATTAATAATATGATTCTGGCTCTCAAATGGATTCAGCTGATTATCACCAAGTGGCTGCTGACTTTTGTTCTCCTGATTTACTGTCACAGCCAAATAATCCAAAGACTTTTTACTGTTGCTAAAATCTGGCCTACTACTCTCATAATTTGGAACACAATCAAACCCAAGCTTGTCACTACCCTGAAAGAAATGAGGAATGTTTCTTGTATTATCATTGTTAGGTGAGCTTAAGCAACTGTTGCTTGTCATCAATGAAAATTTGGGATATAATTGAAAGTTCATGTCTCCACCACAAATCTCAGAATTAGTTGACAAACCTAGGCTGTTTGATTCTCCCACTTCCTTCAGCCTCTTCTTCTTCTTTTTTTTCTTTGATTCCTGAAGGGGCACGGGTGGGGCATTTGCCACTTTTTCTCTTTCTCTGGCAATTATCTCTAAAATTCTTGATGTCTGTTCTTCCTTGGACAATGTATCTGTGGGTTTGGGTCCAGCACTGTTGGGTGGGGTTGGCAAAGCATCATCAAATGTTGGGCTGAGGCACTGTCCCAATAAATTGGTGGCACCATGGCATGAGCTTGGTAGCACAGGTGGGGACAAAGCTTGAGTTGGAGAAGGTCCTTTAGTATCTTCCTCTTCCATTGGGGGAGTTGGATATAGAAAACCTGAGCCAGAGTTGTAAACAGGGGGCGATCTATAGGGCTTGGGTGAGCAAACTGTCATTCCAATGGTATCTTTTGGTATTGCTGTTCCTTCCATCTGATCATTTGGCAAGTAGATGTCCATCATATTTTGTTTTTGGGTTGAAAATTGCTTTTTGATTGGTGGCTTAACTCGTTTGGAGGACAAGCTGGCAAGAAATCCTGGAGATATTGGGTTTGGAGATGGTGATTTGTCAGAGGAATCTGGACAATTATTGGTTAAAGATTTTTCAGCAGCATCCTGGATAATGTTATCATCTATGCCTTTGGCAGACTGAAGTGGCACTGAATAATTCTGAAATTTAACTGAACTCACAGAAGTTGAGTCTAATGTTACCTCTGCTCTTTTTGATGAAAGGCTGGCCAAAAATTCTGGAGAGAACTGATATGGTGAAGGACTTTTATTTTCCTCTGGAACATCCACAGTGAGAGTATTGGAATATTTCTCCACAGGGTTCACTCTGGCCACCTTAGAATTGGACAATTCGTTTTTATTTTGAGATTTCTTTTTTAAATGACCCTGCTGGACGTTGCCATTCACACCATTAGGCACTTGTGGTGTTTGATTATTGCATTTATCTGGCATTTTATATTTCATTAAAGAGGGTCCATCACTCCCATCCTGGCTTACATTGAAAGGGGCTGGACCATCAGAGGACCTAAACTCATGTGCACGTTTAGATGAGAGACTGGCAATGAATGTTGGTGACAGACAAGGACCAGGCGAGGCACTTTTCACCCTCTCAGGGTTACTGAGATCTGGCATATTTGACATTTTGCACTTTTTAGTTCTTTTCTTTGTGATTTTAAAATTACCCGAAATGTTCATGTTATCCAACTGATTGGTGGATTTTTTACTTTTCTTGCATTTAGAGACTGAGTTAGAATTACACTGATCATTCTCTCTGGAGCTAGGCTGAAGTTTTGTGTATCCAGGAATGTATTGATTTCCTCCAGAGTCTTCATGTCCATTCTGTACAAAAGCTTTGAAATTTGAAGATTTTAGCAAATTTTTCCCAGAATCTGTAGTAAAATTATAATTTGTATTGTCCAAATGAAAACCACTACTGGATGTATTATTGCTCCCAATGAAAGATGAAAATTCTGCCAGCATATTAAATCCCACAGAATTCTTTGGTGAGTAAAATTCACTTTCAACAGAGCCATTTGTTTCAGTTTCTCCAATTGAAGTAATGATATCTAATGCATCTGTTAAAGTTTCTGAGCTTTTAGAGCAGAAAGGAGAAAAATTCCCGAGAGGTGTAGAATGATTAGTTGAGCTTGATCTGTACGAGTTCTCCCAGTGCTGAGGCTGAGCATGTATGAATTCTGGTAGAGGTTTCTGTTCAGCTGCTGAGAGAAAAGACTCTATCTGGCTTAGGGGAATCTGAGGTGGATGGTCAGTGCTGCTGGGGAGAGTGCTGGCACGACTAAACATATCAACAGAATGGTGAGTGCTGGTCAAGTAGAGAGGTTGGTTTGAGGAGTAGGGCAGGCCAAGGGACATGTCTGGAACAGGAGGCTGGACTAATCTGCTGGAAAAATGCTGGTTATAGTAGGGCCCCTGACTGTCAAAGAAAACTTGGTGATGATAGCTGGTGAGTTTCTGGTGTTCTGTGTTGACAGTGGTAACATCACAACCCAGGGGAGCTGATGGTTGACTATGATAGGAGGAGGTATATCTTTGCTTGTGGGGATCATAGGGTTGAGTGACAGCTGCCCTGGATCTTGAGGTGGTCAGGGAACTGAAAGGTGGAAGGGATGGCCTTGAAGTAAAAGGCTGGCTGGCATCACCCTGATGAATAAAAAATTATATATTATACTAAACAAATTTTAAAATTATTTAAATTGCATAATCAAATTATTATCATCAAGAATTTTTTTTTTAAAGGTCTAACAGTAAAGAAGCCTCTTTTAGAAGAGAAGAAAAGAAAAAATTGCCAGTTGAACACAATATAAATATGGAGGAACTTCTCATAACGAGCATAATTTATTCCAGAATCTTACTCCTTAAGCGAAACCCTTATTAAACAAAACTATTTTCCCCACAAAAATCAATGTAAAATATTATGTGTTCCATGCTGAAAATGTACCAATTTTAAAAAAAAAAACACAATTATTCAACTAAAATTACTTATGAATTGTTAAGGAGTGCAACAACATGGAATACAATTTATATTTGAAACAAAACGAGGTCAGCGAAAATAAATATCGCTTTCTCACAAATGTTTTCGTTAATAGTTTTGCCTTGTAATTGCTTCTACTTTATTCGCATTAGAAGCAACCTCTTAACACATTAGACATTCTTGACACTCCTTTTGAAGCATTGTCCCTTTCTAGTGAGTTTCAACAGTTATTTTCTCTTTCTCATGATTGTCTTCTTGTGATTTTTTTCTTCAAAGACATTAGCACACATTATTTTTAAAAAAGTTACAAATATTGCCTGAATACAAAATTTTTAAAAACGTGTGATCACACATGAAAACAGTACGCTAAAAGACTGGATGCTAAACACAGACTAATGAATCCAAGCGGAAGTCCTGGCTCACAAAAATGAAAGGGTAGAAAGGGACTTACACTTTCTGGGTAAGTCAAGTGCAAAATGTAACTCATTAAGGGAGCAACTTATTCAATTTTGTTTTTCTTTGCTCGCTATGCAACTTGCTCAAAATGAGGTGTTCCTTATGAGAGGTTTTACTGTACATATTTTCAGAAAGGAAATTTTTAAAATTTAGATTGTAATTTATTCTAAATTTCATTTACCCTTTTAATTATAACATACAGAACATTTATAATACAATGGTTCAACTAAATCAATGTTACGTCTGTAGTGAGATGTTAGCCACGGCACTGTTTCTTACAGAAATAAAAAGAGATCCTTAATTTTAGTATAATGTAAATGTATGTATGTCTCCATTGACCAGCATGTCTAAACATTGGTAAGTTATAACACAAGGCTTTTGCTGTAAAATGGTAAAATGTTTAACCAAAAGTTACGTTAAGAGTCAATAGTGGCTTTGTAATATATGACAATGCTTTTCTTAGCAGGACTTTTCTCCAATCATTTAACTAGGTTCATCTTAAATTATCTAAAAATATATCATTGTAAAAAACAAATAACATGAATAATTAATATTTGTCATTTGATAACTGAGCAAAATGTTTTTTTAATAAAAATTCAAAACAAAAATTGAATGAAGAATTTAAAATTAGAATAATTTTGGACCTAAAATTAAATTGAAAAGCATTGGCCAGGACATTAAAATCCATGGTCCATGTCTCATTCTCTCAAAATAGCATACGGTGACGGCTTTGTCTTCTGCTCCTCTCCAGGCTATTTGATGATGACACAGTTAAGTTAGTTCAAATTTAATTTCACCAGAATTAAATTCCTCCATGAACTTTAGTTCTCTACTTTTAAAAATAATTTATAATATCATCAATAAATAATTAATATATATTCTATATATATTTATATTTATGCAAGGTGATCTAAAAATAGAATAAATTTTTAAAAATTATATACACTAGCACTAACACAGGAATATTCCAAAGTTTTTTAGAATAGTTTGAGCCGGCAACAGAGTTATCACCCCACCCCATGCCAACATGCTGTAAAAAAGAGAGAGAGAGAAAAAAAAAGTCCACTTGCATCATCTACTCTCTTACTGCATGTTCTTACGCCTTGCTGAGAAAAAAAAAGGTGGGAACGAAGACTTGCTTGAAGGCAGACACAACAAAAGCAAGGCAGGCGAGTCAAGTAACGGGCTGACTGACTGAGGTCAGACGAGGCCAGTCTTACACAGGCGGCCCTGACTGTTCAGGGGCGCATCTCATTCTCAATCATCAAAAATGGTAGTGGGAGGCTGCCGGGCCTTATTTACATGTACTACACAAGCATGTGCCTTTTCTGTCTTACAATGATATAAAATATTAAGTATTGACTCCTAGTGGTCCCATCGTTCGAACAGTTTTGAAGGGGAAAGGAGTATAAATAAATACATAGGTAATCAAATAAGAAGGCAATACACAGAAAAGAAAGAAAACACAGTTACATAAAACACACNTATATATATATAAATAAATTACTACCAGCATTCTTTACCTTAGTTAATGAAAAATAAGAACAGTCCAGACAAAATTTTATAGCAGATTTCCACAATAGCTTCATATGCCGTCAGACAGTAGAAGCATTGTTGTAACCGAGGAAAATATACGACTGAGGGTCAAACTTAATTAAATGAAACCATACAGAGCTGGTCGCTTTTAGCACCACTTTCCCACCGACATACAAACTGTCATATACAATTAGAAAGAACTATGTTTCGTGAATTTTGAGCATATTTTTTTATTTAAAGGGGATTATTAAACACACACACAGACCCACCTAAACAGCATTTATTGATTGTGCCATTTCAATACTAAAACTCATTAAAGTCATTAGCTGTTTGTCGTTGAGTTTGCTTCTTCTGTCATTATAAATAAATTTTAAGACTTCGCCATTAGAATCAACCAATTTTGTTTTTTCAACATCATGTAAAGTTATATAATTCGCCGCCCATGACATTCATAAGAAATCTAGCACACCACGGGAAACCACCTCTTGTAATGGCCGTGCATACAGCTGCACAAAGCTCCAAGGAAATTGGGACACTGGAGCAGACAGACACCTCAGGCCTTGACAAATGTAGGTCACCGTCGCGAGATCAGAGAAGCTATTTTCGTGAGAGCGTGGCCTGCATTTAGAGTAGCATTGTTGACCCTGACGTGGGCTCCATCATTCAACTTAATACAATCGAGATATTTCTATAGTCTATAACATGTCCCCCTTATCCTCAATGTGCTAGTCTCAGTCTCAGTGAGAATGCGTCTTTTTTTTTCTTCTTCTCCTTTTTTTTTTTTTTTTGAAGGCCATGTTTTAAAAGGCAAAGTTTTTAAACACCCTTTTAATTCAATATATATATATATATATATATCATCGGCAAGGTAAAGGGATAGACAGAATTCACGTTCAGCCCTTGAAGCACAAAACTTATGAACTTGTGGTTTAAGTTTAAACAGTCAAACCATCATGATTTTTTTCAAAATATTTCTACTTCTCCGATTACGAAATATTTTTAATTCATTTTTTTTATTTGTGTGCGTGTGTAAAAGTGTTTACAGTAAGACGCCTTTCTGCCCCCAATAGTTGAATTTATTAATTTGTAACATGAAGAGGGAGAAAAAGTGAGGGGGCAAGGTCGAGTGGTAAAATGTGCTGATGGGGAAGGTAGGGGAGAGATAGTGTGTGCACTCAAGAGAGAAAAAAACAACTGCAGGTATATTACATGTTTCTTATTTAACAAATCTGTGCATGTGCATTGTTTTAAATGTCTCTCTCCTTCTAATATTTTTTTATTTCAATCTTTAAAAAACGTTTACCTCGATTGGTGCAATTATACTATACTTGGGGTTAGGGTGAGAGTGGAGAAAGAAAGTAAATGATGATTATTTCATAAAAATTGTAAACCACTTCCCGTAAAATATTATTTATACAATTCAAGGGAATATCATGTGTGTACAGCTTTTGTCCCAGAAGTGTACCAAGATTTTCGTAGTAGTGATGATATCTCCATCCCTATTTTCTAAATTTATTGATTTTCACTGTCTCTTATACGAGTTTCCATCCAAAGTTAACCAGTTCTAATCACTTGGACACTGGTGATTTTTTGTGCCCTTCTATTCCTTAAGTCGGGACTGGAATTAAAACAGTTTAGACCAAAGAGCATCACTATACTATGTAGTATGTTAAGTGTGTGCAATAAACGTATACTTTTAGATCCCCTACCTCCCAAGAGATGAGCATGAAAAGCGAGTGTAGTAGAAGAAAATGAAGACTAGCCCACCTATAGTTTGATGGTAGTATATCAGGGCAGCTCATGGGAGATTAAGTTAAGAAACTTAGTTGCTTGTGTTAATATCGGGAAGCAATAAGAAATATTACATTTTTAATTTTCAATGACAAGCTTGTGTTGGTTTCACCTATAATGATCCCGTTAAGGTTTGTTGCTCCTTGCTAGTGTTCAAAGTAACAAACTCGTGTACAAAGTTGCACTACATCCATTTTAATGCAAAATTGTATCCACAAACACATATATTAATATTATATTAGCTTTATCAAAAAATTATGTTGTGCAGCATGGTGAGAGAAATTCAATGATTATTAAAACGTACTGTCAACCCTCCACCACCCCAGCGTATAGTCACATTGTGAAAAGAAAATGTCCGAAATTTTTTTACAATAATTGCAGATTATATAGGATGAATATATATTTAACGACAGTAAATAAGCTTCTAAAAATTTTTAAATTCTAATCTTCAAAGATTCAAACCAGTAAATCACATAACTTTACCAAGGGGGAAGGGGATCATATCCTTCACCATAACACTGTCAGTAGATAGTAAAACCATATCTGAATACATAGTCTGTATCATGGTGAATCATTAATTGTTTTTGAATAATAGTAATAGTAATGGGATTTTTAAAAATTGAATACTTTGGGAGAGAAATTGGAAGAGATTCTAGAAAGTACCATTCAGCTATATATTTCAAAACATCAAACAATGAACAGACTAAGACTTTGGGAATTCAGCATCAGTCTTCCATTATGTCTTTTGTACTACATGTACTCGCTTGTTGATATGTCCATGGGCCCACCCCAACGACTGCAGTGGTCAAGGGACTGATGATGAATCTTAAACTGGACATCAATAACACTTCTAAACTTGATTAACACTAGACTCCAGGGATGAATAGCCTAAAACATATCTTCTTCTTCCACCACACTCCAGCATCTGTTAATTGATCTCCTGCCTCTTTCTTCTTCAATCTTAAATTTCAATGTATCTAAATACTGGTCTGAGAAATACAATGCCTCTTTAATAGCATGGGCCAAGTGATAGCACTTTCTGAGCAGAAACAATCTTTTAAGTGCTTTTTGCTTGGCCAAACATTTTTAACAACAAAACCTTTCATCCACATATGCTGCTGTGTAATGTAACTTTCTCAGCTACATCAGAGCCAAATTATTGGTGTAGCTGATTGACGTGACATCACAGACAAGGTGTGAAAGACCTTGTGAATCCAAATATTTCAGAGGACTTCAACTTCAGTATATATATATATAAATATACCATTTGTGGGAGTGTGATTTAGAGGATTGTGGACAAGATTTGTGAACTTGTAAACATATTTTTCAAGCTTAAATTTGTAATTATCAAACCAAGCCTTTGAAAACCTCCATTTATTAAAACAAATTCTTTTTTTTTTGGTCCCATGACAAAAGAATTAATATTTTAAACTGTTTAGGATAATGAATGTAAAATAAGTTAAAACAGGTTCAGGGGTATCACTGAGTTTAATCTAAGGCATTCAATCTAAAGTTTTAAATGCTGCAATTTACAAGGATTTTGAACAGAATTTAAACATATATATATATAATATAAATTTTACCTTTTTGTCCATTTTAAGTTTCAAGTCCAACACCAAAGATCATTAGGTGTTTAAAACTGCTACGGTATAAACAGTTTTGTGGACATAATGCATGGCAACTTATTTCCTTCTCCAAATGTATAAAAAGTACCAGATGTACTTAAGACTTGACTGTGTGCTAAACTGAAATCACATCATTGACTATTGGTATTTTATGAGTAACTGGGTGATAAATGAAAGAAATGATGAATACTTTCATCAGCAATCCTATTATATGCTGTCGTGTCCTCTGGCAAGAGATGACTTGATAAATTCATGTTTATAAAAACCATGCCTGTGTGATGAAACTGTGAATAGAAAAAATAAAAGTGACAATAAATATGGGTAAAAAAGGGTATTTCTGAGTTAAAAGGAAATATGTGGTTTCTACTACTAATGGGCAGTTAGAACCAGGACTGGGATGCAGATATGATATACCTGTCAACAAATAATATTTTTTTCACTTTTAGAGAGACTTTGTCGGTCAGTCTAGTATAAAATATAAGAGGAGAAATTTGATAACTTTGTTGCTATACTTATCAGTTATTCTAAAAAAGATGTAGAGGCTCATTTGTTAAAACATTTTATTTGTATTAACTATTGTTTACACAAAATTAAAAATTGTTATTTTTTTCCAATGTGAGGCAACTTTTTTTTGTAAATCAATTAATTTTAGAATTATATAATGTATACAGTAGTGGAACGCTGGCATAACATAAATAACTTTTTATATTTTTTATATCTTATCATTCTGTCATTATTAGACATAAAAAGGGCCAAACACCACATCAGAGATTAAAATGAGCTTATAACCTGATATAATTTAAGAGATTTGTGGGATGTATTTGCTTCATCAACAGTAATCACCACAAGTCACTATAGTGAGCATGACAAAACTAGGTTAAGCCATGGCCAGAGCTGATAGTTTATTCCTTGATAAATAAAAATTACCTTATACAAATTACTGAGTTTCAAAAACAATGTTTAATAGTAAAAAATTGGAAACCAAATAAAATTCTTACAGAAAATTGTTCAACACTCTGCTGCTCAGTGAAGTGTGAATGTGTCAGCATAAACATAGGTTGAACTTTTGCTAGTGTTAGGTATTGATTGACTGGAGAACTTAATGCTGGTTGCCTGGGAACCAACCAGAGAAGGAAGAGGAGGAGAAAAAAAATCAATAAGGAGTGTTTCATCATAATGAGGCTACAGAAGGCAGCTTTGTGATTATTATTACAGTGGAGTAACTGCTGTTTCAAATGCATTGGCTGCCATTGGAAAATAAGATTGTAGTGAGCTTTTGAATCTTCAAGCTAAAAAGTCTTAATATTATAAATTATAACTTTTTAACATTAATTTTAATATATTGAATGCACACAGTTTTTAAGATTTAAATAATATGCATCCATTTTTCAAAATACATTGCTACATTATTATTATTAACTATTAACTACATTGTTGTTAATTTTGAAATGTAGCTTATTCAAACGTCTATTTATATTCTATATCCAGTGAAAAGCTGGACAAAAACTACAATGGCCCTGCACACTGGCAACGAAATTAGTACAATGTATGGATAACCTGTACAAGTTATTTTGTATCGTATGCCTCTCGTTTCTCACTCTTACTTTTTCTAACTATTAAAACATACTTTTTCAACCAATAAGTTTTTTTCCTCATGCCACCTGTTGTTTTTTCTTTAACTGAGGGGTAGAATTTTCCGATGACAATGGCAAATTTTTTTTAATGTGGAATGGGATGGCAAAAAATCATAGTGCCATATGCCAATGTACTTTCTTTATTCATGAATTCATCCCCACTCTTGACTAATGACAAACAATTAACCCCTCTGTACACTCTGCCACACACAAACAAAGTTATCAATAATCTTTTAAAATTTTAAATAAGGGGAACATTAGTTACAAAAAAGAATGAAAAACAGAGCATTAAAAATAAGTTTATAAAACCAATAATTAAGGGACAAGACTTTTTTCTCCATATTTCTTAATTGTCAAATGGTAAACTGGATACTTACCATATTAATTTTTTCTAAAAGCAAATTATTGTGTCAGGAAATCTTGTTTTTATGACTTGAATGGCACAATATTTAACATTACCAATTTATAATTTAAGATAACCAGAGCCAATGAATGTGAACTTTGTAAAAAAAATATGTATTTTAAAATTAAAATGATGAAGGAATTTGTGATGACTTTCCAAAACAAAATATGATCCTAAGCTTACCTTTATCTAATGTTTACAACTAATTAAGGTTGATAACAAATAATAACATCTAACCAGTTCTAATGTCAGGGCCTGTCCTGTTTAATCTGGACAAGTTAACAGTAACTTTAATTAGAATGTATTAGCTTCTTACGCGGAGTCCATTTCTTTGTTATTGTCTTAAACGCTGGTATAATACACAATAAGGATGTTATCTTTTAAGATGCAGGGCAGCATATGAAAGCTAACATGCCAGCAGCAGTGATATCAAAGCGATTACTCATTCCAGTTTTGACAAAAAATAATTTAAAAATCATATGTCATCAAGGTTAGTCAAGTTTGGCCTATGAATGATTTTTTTTTTATTTGCGAAGTTGCCAAGGCATGGTGGTGGGGCAAAATTTGTTAATTGTCTTGTGGGGTTTAAAGACTAAGGAAAAAACCTCACTACTGCAGTTAACCAGTCTTTTTGTATGATTAACCTGTGAAAACAGTCTTAACAATCTTACAACTTATTATATTTATGAATTTATAACCCTGTAACTTTATAATATTATAATTAGGGATGCAGAAATTATCTATTACTTTCTTGATTAATCGGTAAAAAAATTATCGATTAACATTATTTTAATCGATAAAATAGAGATTTAAATTAGGCAAAATATGTGTGATTGTATCTTTTCTTAATGATAAATAATTAATTATTAATAATTAACAATAGTTTGTTTTTTTTACGTACAAAAGTCTCCATTTGAAAAAAAAGATTTTTGAAGTGTAAATTTAAAAATAAGAAGTTTTATAAGGAAAATGGTATAAAAAATTATAAACTTTTTTTTTTTACTTAACAACAAAATTTTAATTTATTGACTTTATATGGAAATACTAATATTTAAATAAAAAAAATTTAATTGCTTATATTTGTTACTTCCCTTGAAATTTTCAGTTTAATGATGTCATACATTTATTTTTAGCTTTAATCAAAATTATTGATTAATTATTCGGTAATTTTTCAAAAGTTAACTATTAATTTTAATTTAATCGATAACAGCACTAATTATAATATATAAATATTTTATATTGTCTTATGGTCTCTAGCCCAGGGTTTCCTCTCTTCTTAAGCTCTGCAAACGATTTTGATTGTTAAAGAAAACAGTGAACCTCTGTCAGATAAAATTTATTATGAAATAAATTAATATAAACACAATAATGAATCTTAAGTTTACCATATTTAAATAATCTTGGCAGAAATAAAATGGAAATGTGCAGACAAGTGCTGGTAAAGTAAACTTTGATGTTTTTGGTTTTACCATGGCCCCTTGGCATACTTGGGGGATGCGTGTGTCTCCAAGTTAAGAGGAAGGTATGTGCAGAGATAGAAGTGATACTGGCAGTACTAACCATCTATTTCATCATTATAAATTATAATAACTTCAGTATATTATAATAGAATGGTTCAAGTTTTAGAATAATAAGAAAAGGAGATATAAAATTCCTAAAATATTCAGTACTGTATAGACTATCCCCACTCTTGACTAATGACTAACAATTAATCTATAGTCTATATGTATAGTTGAATAGTCTATAGAGTTTAATGGAATGGCTGAAGTTTAACATCCTGGCCTATACTTTAAATGGAAATAGAAAAAGTTTTAAAACATACAATTGAATTTTAAATTGATGAATCCAAGAAATTAGTCATCAGAATTAAGTCAGTATAGACTATAAAAAAAAATGGATTTAGATTTTGTAATTTTGTTTCTATTTTTTGTAATGATTTGGAAATGAACTTTTAATATACAAAACTGATTGCAATTTCAATTAGATATAAGCAATGATTGGTACTATTCTGAACTGAATAACTGTCATATTACAATGAAATTCATTGGTGAAGCTCCAAAAAAATAAAAATAAAGCTTTTAATTTTATGATATCAATTGTTCAAACTGATGTCATTGATAAAATTTTTGTTAATTGTATTAGTATGAGCCCTAATTTATTAGGCTTTAAAATTTAAAGCCAAGAAGTCCAAGTCTTTTATTAATACTTTAACTTCAAATCAGTAAAGAGATTATAGACCAAAGAAAAATGGCTTCAAATTCAAATCTTAAATGAAATCAACAACAATGAACTAATGAACAGTGAATAATGTAACCATGTAAATAGTTAAATAGTAATATAAACTAATTGTTATTTTAGGGTAAATTTAGTGGCAAAGTCAATAGATAGAGCCATTCAATCAATATATATAAAATAATAGTATTAAATTTAAATTAGGCTGAAGTGAAGAATCTCGACCGTGACGTCATGACGCTACCGGTTGCTGGAAACGAGAGCTCTATAAATTCTTAAAGGATGTTCAAAAAAGGAAGGTTTTGGGTTAGGTATAGCTTTAGAATTTTCGGACAATTGAAGCTTTTAGGGTTTGGGTTAGATATAGCTATAGAATTTTAATTTTAAAGCTTTTTAAAAGGACATGCTATTATTACTATAACAACAAAGATGGCCGCCGGTAATGACCGTGACGTCACGGTCGAGATTCTACATGTTTACCTTAAATTAATTTTAATTTTTAATAAGTAACAGACTAGACTGAGTTATGTGTTCACTGTTACTTAATTATTAATTACTGAAATTTTCTCAGACTCAGAGAATGATGATAATGATAACTTACGTTTTTTAATTTAAATTTATTAAATTTAAATCATTTAAATGCATTGTATTACTAATCACAGATTTGTATGACTATTACAGCGCTAATTAATAATTATAATTTTTAAGTGCAAGATACAACAAGTCTTATCTTATACTTATTCTTATAATTATTCATTTCTAATTCTAAGTCCTAAGACTAAGTAAGGCCTTTTTCGGCTCTCTTTGAAACATAATTCAAAAGAACTAAGACTAAACTAAACACTAATACTCAGTGCTTTTTTTCTGAAGAAAAAGGTTCCGGAACGCATATTTATGTCCGTTTTGACATAAAGAAATGGGGGCCATGGTGGTCGAGTGGCAAGCGCGCTCGACTGTCGTTCCGATGGTCACGAGCTCGAATCCATAAGAAACCAAGGACTTGTTCCCGGGGCCTAGGGCGTCCCCGAGTCCCACCCAGCACCAAATGGGTGAAAAGCGGCAGGGCAATGCGAGGAACCCTTAGCCGTACTGGTGAACGCTGCATCACTTGCCAAAAAACAACTGCTGCCTTGCAGATGGTCTTGGCTGACGAAAGGCTATGGAAGCAAATCCAGAAAATACAGCAGGCTGAAGTCGGAGACCACGGGCCAATTGGCGCAAAACTCGTGGCACGCAAAACTCAATATTGAGAACGAAGAAGAAGTCATAAAGAAATAACACTTGAAATGAGTGTAGTAAAATTTTAGATTATATCAAAGAAACAAAATTACAAGGTTTAAACTGTTAAGTTTTATTAACTATGTAGGCTAATCTACTAAACAGACAACCTTTGAGGTCTACAGCTCCACAGTCTTCGCATGTTTTCATCTGACAAATCATCTCGATTTCTTTTCCTGCTTTGACTGTCTACAGCTGAATGCCTTCCTCGAAGTAACCACGAATCAACGTACTTTGAAGGATCGAAAAATGTGAGAGGTGGACCCACCAATCGGATGAATAACATTGACGAAACTATTTTTGTCCTGAAAGAAGCCCTGATTGGGGTTATTATAAGATTCATCTGCGAAAATCCTTTCTCGCACTCACTAGAAGAAATAGAAATAGTATGTATAGCACGAATCAACGGAAGCAGTGTTTCTGGATATGTCTTTTCCATAAGGTATTCACGGAATCCACGAATCATTTCTCTTTCATTTAGTTGTAGTCTGTTTGACAATTTTCTAATTTCTATTTTTCCAAATGTTATCTGGTTGGTAACGTTTTCTGACCACTGTTTTTGATCTAATATGCGAGCCCACTGAGCTAATTCAGCATCTTCGTTAGTAAGCAATCTGTTCTCAATTGAGTTCTTTAGTATTTTGTAAAAGGCGTTAGGATCAATAGGAGGATCATTAGGTGAGTTTTTTGTGTGTAATATAACTCCATGAAAGCTGAGATTCTCGGCGGCAGCTGTTGCAGTTTTATAATATGTGCCTGCATTTTGACTTCTTTCCTCAAAGACTTGTACAAGTGCTTTTATTTTTTGATTCGCCTTGTATAGATCTATGTTGCGCTCCTGTAGATCCAAGCTCAACTCAGATAATTCCTGAAGAGCATCGCACATTAATCCTAGATCCATTATAAATTCTGTAGATGTAATTTTCTTCTTCAGGCCTTCATAAATGCACTTATCACTTGTCGCTTCTTCAAAATGCTTCACCAGCGCTGCATAATTATTCCACATAAAATGTAAAATTAAAATTCAAGGCTTTGTTTCATATACCAACATCGTTGGGCCGGGCTATTATATATGACTAGTTTATTTAATATTAAAATTCACTTTACACTATCAGCGATATTGCATTCAACGAAACCTGAAAAAGCAGTAAAGACCAAACATTCCAAGCAAAAAAAATTTTTAAAGTCTGTGGAAAAAGGTGCCGGAATGCCGTTACGGTGCGTTCCGCCAGAAAAAAAGCACTGCTAATACTTAATAAATACTAAAAATAATTCAATAAATAAATACTAAAAATAATTCAATTTAAAATGTATTTAAAAATTTAACAGTATTACTATTACTAAAACTAAAAGTCTAAATGAAAATGACTAAAAGTAAAAGATAAAAGAGTGTCAGTCAGTAGACATTATAATAATAATAACTATTACTAATAGTAATTTACTAAGACTAACAGTACTAGTCTAATACTAATAGTATTAGTATTACTATTCAATAGTTAGTAATACATGTAGTAAATAGTAATAGTAATAGTATTATGTAGACACTGTCACTGTAACTGTAGTCTACTAGTCTACTGACTAACTGTTAATTAATAGTACTAATACTAATACTAATACTAATAATATTGAGGTCAATCATCATCATAACTTGCGCTAAAATAAGAAATTACCATCATAACATTAACAAAAGTGACAAAATATAGTAAATGTACTAATTTACAAATTTTGACATTGCTGAAAAAGATTGAAACTGATCACTCAACTGTCTCGATTCTCAAACGTCTGGCTCAGACTCGGTGGAGTTGGAATGAATGCCAAAGGCAAAGGTAAACACTGAAACACTCATACTACTACTATCATCTGATGAGCTATCAATAATTTTTAAATGCACACTATATCGAAAATTGGTACTAACAAGTTTCAAAACACTTACTTTACCAGAGGCTTTTGAAGCTGAAATCGAAACATTCTTATTTTATTCCCGTTCGTTAAAGCCTCGCCATGCCCAGGCAGAGGTCCTTTTATCGGCCGTCTCCGTCTTACTTCGTAACTGAACGAAAGGTCACGTGCTTCGCTGTTATTTTTGTTGATTTTTTTTTTTTTTTACTTTCTTTTTTTTCTTCAAATACTCATAACGGTTCGCGATTGTCGGCACGTATCACGATTTTAGTTTTTAAATTTTCGATAATAAATGCAAAATGTTCACAAAACCTATGAATGGGGCAACACACCCAAGGATAACGCATGCCACGTTCTGAATTGATCAAGCTGATAATGATAATGTAATGTCAATGTGATATTTAAAATAAAATAATTTCCCATATATCATTATTTATTATAATGTCATTAATGTAGTATAGCAAATTCAAAGCTCCATGGAACCCATAATGATCATAATCATAATAGTCGCTCGAAGATAGGGTTTCAAGGGCGTCTACATAAAGCTCATTAGGGAATGCCAAAATTGTTTTAAACACTACTTTTATGTTGAATGAAATAATAAATGTCATGTAATCAGCGGCGTAGCGTGGGTATATCATCATATGCCGCCCGGGGCAGAACCAAAATTTGCCGCCCCCACCCAGATAAATATGTTGACGCTGTTAAGTATATATAGTTAGTTTTTTTTTTAAACTGGAGAGTAATAACGACATTGTAATAGTGATAGTGATAAAAAGAAAAGCTTTATTTATTTAATAAAATTGAAAATTTTTGTTTTTCCTGTGGCACCTTCTTTTGTGTATCTATGTTTTCAGCCATGCCATGCCATAAAAGCAATAGATTATAAACTTTTGGCGAAATCGTATTATTGATTGTAATTAATTTTTCATTAACTTAATTTTAGAGAAGCTATTTAAGACATTGCATTATTTAAGATTAATGCAAGTTATGTTCAAATTAATTATAATCATTTAAGCAAGGTAACTTTGAACCTTAATATCTTAATAAACTTTTAGAAACCAACTAGTCTTGAATTCATTGATTCTGTTGTTTGTTTTTTTACCCTTGGGGTACAATGACAATAGTCTTTGCTTGACAATGTAATTTGAATACTCTAATTTAAAGGCAACATTTTAAAGTCCAGCAGATTGCCCGGTGTACGAAAATTGGATCTGTTTTCTAAATTCTACATAGACTACCTGCTAAATTCTCACAGTAATTTTGACAGTAATCTCATCTTATGAATAATAGAACTTTCTTCTCAACTGGCTTTTTAAAAAATAACATGGATACATACTATGGCGGATTAAGGGGGGGGGGCTGAACGGGCTAAAGCCACGGGCCCCCGACGGTTTAGGGGCCCCCAAACTTTTTATATTTTATAATAAAAGTGTACAAAAGTTTGCACGAACCCTTCAAAATATAATAAATTAATTAATACTATCTATACAAATTATCGCGTTCAGACATGATAGTATTGATAAAGTACCTAATAATCGAAAAACTTTAATTGATTCACTTCGCATTATATAAAATATAGTTTATATTTTTAAAATCTCCCATTTTCGTGAAGTTCCGCTGGCCGTGTGGGTATAGTACATGCTCGTGGGGCTACCGGTGTCGGTTTCCATTCCAAGCAAGGGCATAATTTTTTTTCTTTTCACACTCAATTATAACTACCGCGAACACATCAAACAGTTATATCTTCGTGTTAGTTTTTTTTTTTCATTATTAAAATTTAGTTTCAGTCTTATATTAGCTGTTAACAATCATTTTATTTTAAGAATGCTGGCTGGATAGGGCCCCCGTTTGATTGCAGCCCAGGGCCCCGTGCAGTCTTAATCCGCCCCTGGATACATATTATGGATCACCAAAAAATTGCTTTCTGGTACTTTGACTTAAAGATTCGATTAAAAAGATGAAGTCTCCAAATAAAAGGTTATAAATTCTCAAAGCATCCTTTAAGTATTCCATTAATTTTTCTGTGAGCATCTTCTGCTTAGCTTTTTTTTCTAGCACTATACTTTTATAAATTTATTTCGTGCATCTTTGACATAGCTTTGAAAATAAAAAGATTTTATTGTGACTAGCAAAGTTCCTGCGTTTGTTGGTCTGATGAACTTTTTTTCTGCTTCTGTCAGTTTTTTCTATAGCTTTCAAAATAATCTCAAAATGGCTCTATGCTATATTCACTATTTTGTTTTCTGAAGCCTTCCTTGTAAAGTAAGTACATATTCCAAACGGTTCTGGGCATGAATAAGAATGCGTAACAGCGTTCTAGAGTAGCCTACTAAAATAAATAATTAGTTTCAGTTGGATTATCATGTAAACAGATTATATTTAATGAACTGTTTGAGCAAGATTTGACAGTGAGAGTTTATGTTATTGCGTCTTTCTTATACGCCTGTTTACTTTCCAGCCATAAAGAAAAAGTATTGACACATGATGATCCTCTGCAATCCATTAGTTTAAGATCGTCATTTATTAAAAATTATTTCTGAAATGTAAGCAGATTCACTTTTACTTCTATGAAATATTTTAATGATTCTACAATGTCTACTTTTTTATTTTCAATCGTTACCAGTCCCACAACTGGACTTGTTTGGTGATTATGTGAAATATGTGAAGAGCTATCGAATACAATAGAACAATATTGGGTAACTTGGTCCTGAAAAAACATAATTTTTCGAAATCTATATCTCTCAAAATTGCGATGAGCTCATTTTGAATTTATAGATGACACTTTTAAAAACACTTTTTTTTTCACACGATATTCTGTGAGTGCTCAATGGTACTTTGGAAGAAAATACAATGTTTCCGGACTATTGCCTTTATTTGCAATAGTATTGTCCTCTCTGTGATTTAAAAAAAACACCTTTAATATGACAGGATTTAATAATTTCAAAAATTCTAACGAAAACGTCCTGCCACTTTTTTCTTTTACAACTCGTCAATTCTTTTTAACCAATTTCTAACCCTTTCAATTTCTTTTTAAAAAAAAAAAAAAAAAAAAAAAAAAAAAACAACTTTGAACTGTTGAGCACATGTTCCTCGGGGGGCTACGTTTGGACAAAAGTTTAATTTCATTAATTAAGCTATTTTATTCATTATTTTTGTTGATGCTTCAAATCAAAAGACATTAACATAAAAATAATAATGTTTTGGTTGAATAAACCATGTAAGTATGCCATTCCTTTTTTCTTAGTGGTTTAATTAAGTTAAAATCGAATTTGAATCAAATATATATGCTAGAACCATATTGTCATATTCTTATACCTATTCAGCCCCTTTTGTTTTCCACTTTAGTAGCATTAGTATCAGAAGACTTTAGATTCATAATGGAGTTTAAAGTTCTGGCATTTGAAACGTTCACATGTATAATGTCGTTTCTTTATTCCTTTGGTTTAAAAAAAAAATCTTTTCTTTTCTTTTCTTTTAATAAGCTTTATTTTAACGCGTTTCATTTTTGAAGCTAATTAACGAGAAATTAGTCCCCC
>MUZC01000821.1:599821-612547 GCA_002072015.1 Radix auricularia | reverse complement strand
AAAAAAAAAAAAAAAATTACACAAACTATCCCGGAAGCGTACTCAACAATTTCTTAAATTTAAATCGTGATCCGATGAATGGTTTAGTGAGCTATAAATTTAAAGGACAAACATACACACTCATACATACTTTTTATATATACATTCTGATTTTTTGCTTGTTTTTTCTGATAAACGTTTGCTCAAAATAAAGAGATTGAAGCTGAAATATATTTATTTTGAAAACTTCCGTCTTTTTTGACGAGTGATATCCTAGTCTTTAATATAGAGACTTAAGCCCAAACATTATATAATTATATAACATAAGTGTGGTGAAACATAATGTTTAGTTTATATATCCGGCATCCTTCCGTCTCGCGAGACGATGGTGCATCACCGTTGGGTTGGGTTGCATTTCCTCGAGTGACTGTGCAGTCCTATCCTTGAGTGACAGTCTTTGCCACAGTTTTTACACACGAGTTCTGTGCTTCCAAATGTTTTGGCCTTTCTCCTAGCTCTTCTGTCTGCAGCCTCCTCCATTCTTCGCTCCTCGGCTACTATCACGCCCTCTTTGACAACTGTGAGCCACGTAGATCGGTCTTCTGCCTTACACTCCCAGTCACTTGTATGTATTTTGGCTGCTTTCATGTCCCTTTGACAGACATCTTTAAATCGCAAGCGTGGGCGACCTGTTTTCCTCTTTCCTGAAGCAAGTTCACCATATAGGAGGTCCTTCGGGATGCGGCCGGGGCTCATTCTTTTGACATGTCCTAGCCACCTCAGGCGTCTTTCACTAAGAATTGAGAACATGCTTTGGGTATTGGCACGCGTTAGTACCTCACTATTAGGTACTTTTTCTTGCCATTTAATACCAAGGATGCGGCGCAAGCATCTCAAATGGAAGCTGTTAAGCTTACGCTCTTGTGATGTATAAGTGGTCCATGTCTCGCTCCCATATAGTAGTGTACTGATGACACAGGCTCGATAGACGCACAGTTTGGTTTTCTCCGTTAGCTTGGTGTTTTGCCAGACCCGCTTATTTAGTTTAGCCATTGTTGCGGCTGCCTTGCCAATTCTGCTGTTTATTTCTTCTTCAATGGACAGTGTATTGGAGACCTTGGATCCCAAGTAGGTGAAGCTGTCCACAACCTCCAAGTTTTCATTATCGATATTTATGGTAGGAGGAGGTCGAGTGTCTTGGGCCATGATGTTTGTCTTTTTCAAGCTGATTTGCAGACCAAATTCTTTGCAGGCATTGGAGAAGCTTGACACGAGTTGTTGCAAACCAGATTCTGTATGTGCTGTTAGTGCCGCATCATCCGCAAATAGTAGCTCTCGAATTAGGACATCCGTCGTTTTGGTCTTGGCTCGGAGGCGGGCAGTGTTGAAAAGTCCTCCATCAGCTCTGGTATGTAACCAGATTCCCTCACTGCTATCCTTGAATGCGTATCGAAGAAGTACAGAGAAGAATATTGCGAAGAGTGTTGGTGCGAGTACACAACCTTGTTTAACTCCGCTGCTGACAGGGAAGGCCTCTGACTTAGCTCCATCGAACTGTACTGTGCCAAGCATATTTTCATGGAACTGTCTGATGATGGCAAGTAGGTGAGGGGGACATCCAATTTTTGCCAGTATTTGGAATAGCCCGTTGCGACTGACTAAGTCGAAGGCTTTTGTAAGGTCCACAAATGCAATGTATAGTGGCATCTGCTGCTCTCTGCATTTTTCCTGGAGCTGTCGTATGGAGAACACCATGTCTATGGTAGACCGACCGGACCGGAAACCACACTGAGATTCTGGATAGACGCGGGATGCTAGGCTTTGTAAACGTTTTAGTATAACGCGGGCAAAGGTCTTTCCTACAATACTAAGGAGTGAAATGCCGCGATAATTATTGCAATCACTCCTATCACCTTTGTTTTTATATAGTGTCACTATATTTGCATCCTTTAGGTCTTGGGGGATGTAGCCCTGTTCCCAGCAGAGGGACAGAATCTCGTGCAATGGTTGGAGTAAAGCTGTCTTGCCACTCTTTAGAACCTCTGGTGGTATTCCATCATTCCCAGGCGCTTTTCCACAAGCTAGACTGTCAATTGCTTTGCTCAGCTCTTCCTGTGTGGGCACGACATCAAGTTCTTCCATGAGTGGCATATCTGGGATGTCATCTAGAGCGGTGCTGGAGACTGTGGTAACTGTTGAATACAATTCCAGATAATGCTCAACCCACCGTTTTAGCTGTGCTGCCTGGTCTTGAATAATTTCTCCATTTTTGGACTTTAGGGGAGCAGCTTTTGACGTCAAGGGGCCCGTTGCCTTTTTGATGTTTTCGTACATGACTTTTGCATTGCCCATGTCTGCAGCTGATTGTATACTGGAACAGAGCTTAAGCCAGTAGGTATTGACACATTTACGTGCAACCTTTTGGGCAAGTGACTTAGCTGTTTTTAAAGCATGCAAATTGTCAGGTGTAGGCTTTTCCTTGTAAGCCATAAGAGCTTTCCTTTTTGCTTCAGTGACGGGTTTCATCTCGTCCCAATGTTCATCAAACCAGTCCGTGTTTTTGTGAGATTTTTTGCCAAAGGCTTGTATTGCGGATGTATAGATTGTGTCTCTCAGTTGCGTCCATTTGGAGTCAATGGTGACGCATGGGGACATCTTTGAGAGACTTTCCTTCACCTTGTCTTTGAACAGCTGCGCTATCGCAGGGTCTTTCATGCAGGAGGTATTGATGCGTGGACTTCCCTTTTTCATTGTGTGGTACGAGTTTTTCCTCATTATTCGTACTTTGCTGGCGACAAGGGAATGATCCGTGTCACAGTCGGCACTGTGATAGCTGCGAGTGAGTAGGACGCTAGCTAGTTGTGCACGCCTGGTGATAATGAGGTCCAGCTGGTGCCATTGGTGGGATCGAGGGTGTCTCCAAGATACTTGATGNCTTCTGGCAAGGCAGACCGAAAGACGAACCTAGACAGCATGGTGTGGGTTTCGCTGTTAAAAACACTCTTCTACCATCCATTGAACCACCGTCATCAGGCACGGAGAGGATCCTCACTCTAAGACTCAGAACAACTGCGGGCCCAGCAAACATTCTTAGTGTGTATGCCCCAACACTCTATTCAACTCCGGAAGAGAAGGACCAGTTCTATGGAGCGTTAGACCAGGCAATAGCCGGCATCCACAAAGACGAGGCAATCTATCTCCTAGGAGATTTCAATGCTAGAGTGGGGAGCGACCACGAAGCCTGGCCCACCTGCCTTGGACTATTTGGAAGAGGAAAGTTAAATGAAAATGGACAAAGGCTTCTGGAATTGTGCTGCTCACGAGGCTTGTGTGTGACCAACACTTTCTTCAAGTGCAAGGATATACATCAAGTATCTTGGAGACACCCTCGATCCCACCAATGGCACCAGCTGGACCTCATTATCACCAGGCGTGCACAACTAGCTAGCGTCCTACTCACTCGCAGCTATCACAGTGCCGACTGTGACACGGATCATTCCCTTGTCGCCAGCAAAGTACGAATAATGAGGAAAAACTCGTACCACACAAAGAAAAAGGGAAGTCCACGCATCAATACCTCCTGCATGAAAGACCCTGCGATAGCGCAGCTGTTCAAAGACAAGGTGAAGGAAAGTCTCTCAAAGATGTCCCCATGCGTCACCATTGACTCCAAATGGACGCAACTGAGAGACACAATCTATACATCCGCAATACAAGCCTTTGGCAAAAAATCTCACAAAAACACGGACTGGTTTGATGAACATTGGGACGAGATGAAACCCGTCACTGAAGCAAAAAGGAAAGCTCTTATGGCTTACAAGGAAAAGCCTACACCTGACAATTTGCATGCTTTAAAAACAGCTAAGTCTCTTGCCCAAAAGGTTGCACGTAAATGTGTCAATACCTACTGGCTTAAGCTCTGTTCCAGTATACAATCAGCTGCAGACATGGGCAATGCAAAAGTCATGTACGAAAACATCAAAAAGGCAACGGGCCCCTTGACGTCAAAAGCTGCTCCCCTAAAGTCCAAAAATGGAGAAATTATTCAAGACCAGGCAGCACAGCTAAAACGGTGGGTTGAGCATTATCTGGAATTGTATTCAACAGTTACCACAGTCTCCAGCACCGCTCTAGATGACATCCTAGATATGCGACTCATGGAAGAACTTGATGTCGTGCCCACACAGGAAGAGCTGAGCAAAGCAATTGACAGTCTAGCTTGTGGAAAAGCGCCTGGGAATGATGGAATACCACCAGAGGTTCTAAAGAGTGGCAAGACAGCTTTACTCCAACCATTGCACGAGATTCTGTCCCTCTGCTGGGAACAGGGCTACATCCCCCAAGACCTAAAGGATGCAAATATAGTGACACTATATAAAAACAAAGGTGATAGGAGTGATTGCAATAATTATCGCGGCATTTCACTCCTTAGTATTGTAGGAAAGACCTTTGCCCGCGTTATACTAAAACGTTTACAAAGCCTAGCATCCCGCGTCTATCCAGAATCTCAGCATGTTTAGTTTATATTTGCATTTAATTATTATAGACTATATCCAATTTAATAGATTCATACCAATCTTTTTAATTACATTTTTAAAAAAGATTATTATTAATATTTATGTATATAATTAATAATAATTATCATTTGCCAAACCAGTTTCTTATTGATAGTTTAGGAGATTATGTTGAATTAACATGAAAGGAGGCTACTCTCGAATTTTATTATTACATTTATATTCTTATAGTGTCCCTTGGCGGCTGGGTCAATATTGCGCTCGCCTCACAAGTTGAGGGGCTTAGAATCGAGCCCACGTTAAAGCCACTATAAAAATTTGAGAAATGACTTACGCTAAGAAAGTCCTCCGCTGACCTGGAGAGGGATGGGGGCGCCGCCAGGGTCCACCAAGCCCGAGAATGTTCTTATGGACACATCAGAACCTTTTACGATCTCGAAAAAAAAGAGGTTATGGGACTAAAAAGAAAAGAACAACTTAAAAAGTGTCCCTTGAAGTAAAGAAGTGTCATTAGCTGAGCGCCAGCAAAATATCAGTTATAGTATAGTGAACAGCGAGTTAGGAACTTTTAAAAAGGCTTAAACTCAAATTATAGACCCCATTCAATTACGA
Source organism: Radix auricularia (assembly GCA_002072015.1). Lineage (NCBI taxonomy): Eukaryota > Metazoa > Mollusca > Gastropoda > Lymnaeidae > Radix > Radix auricularia. Next base: position 607,442 of record MUZC01000821.1, on the reverse strand, counting down.
AATTTACTTGTAAATTACTGTAGTACATAATAAATTTTATAGTAGAAAATTTAATCACCCAGACAAACATGATGTACTGTGTGCCCATCAACACCGCTTTAGGAAAAACAAATCTTTTGAAACAAAAATAATTGGTCTATTAGATTTAATTAAATGATCAGTCAAAAGGCTAAGGTATAATAATCAAATAGATACAATATTATTAGACTTCTCAAAAGTATTTAATAAAGGTCACCATTCTAGTTTACTCTTAATCTTTAATAATTTTTAAAATATTAAATATGGATGAGACTGCCATCAGGCTATTAGAAAGGGGGGGGGAGTTTATTTTCAATAAAACCTGCTTAGCCCCACAAAATCGACTTACTAAAGAAAACTGAACCATCCCACCACATGGGATAAAAGTTTTGTTCTCACGGACAGGTTGAAACTTCGCCACGCCCATTGGCTGTATTAACTCGGTACCACTTGTACCTTCATCTAACTGGGTGTTGGATTACAACACAGCTAGGTTTTTTTAAAATTAGCTTAATTTTATTAGTTCGTTGAGGAAGCTTTTTTGCTAATACTTTAACACTTCTGGTCCAATATAATATATGTATACGCACACCCACACTGTGCCACACACACCCACACACATACAAAGAAATAATTTTTTAAAAAATTAATAAATTAACTCTAATACTAATAGTAATAGTTTGGTATCAGTGATGATTTATTAGACCTTATATTGTTTTAAAATAATAATTAATTTTTTTCCACGAGGAAGAAAAGAACAGGCAACACCATTTTGGATACTTTTGAAATATTTAATTCAATAAATGAATATAATGTTTACATAATTATTATCAAATAATGTGCAACGCAAGTGATATGAAATAGGAAAATAGTCTAACCCTTTTTGCGAAACGTACGTAAGTAATAATTAAGTATTCACAGGCAATGAATGTAATCTACTACTTTTTTTTTTTTTTTTTTTTTTTTTTTTTCTTCTTTTTTTTAAATTTCTTTTACCTAATATTTGCAATCACTCATGAAACATGTCGTTTTTAACCAAGAATCAAATGATTTAGATCTCATTACTCGCTGTGCCTTTTTTTTAATAAAAACTTATTCTATGTTTTTCTTCCACTGTCTCTCTTCCACCAATATCGTGCCAGCTCCATGTGGCAGTCACTGATTCGTCTCACAAGCAACTTTCATTAAGTACGAAATCCGTCCACTGTAGTTGCACGCAAGACGATTGTTGATTGCAGCAAAAAAACAAAACAAATCAAAAACACTTTTATATATGCACATTCACCAACTTTATCAATTGCGCTAGAAAAGCAAACGATCCGGTAAGCTTCAGCTAGTGCAGATGATCACTCCGAAAATCACGTCACGCTCACTAATACTATAATGTTGTTATTTTGCTCTGTTATTTCCCGAATAGTCCTAAGTATGCAATAGATGATGTTCTAATTACTAGTAAATAAAGCGTGCGGTCAGGGGAATCAGTTATGAAGAGACCATTGTAATCATGGTCAATTAAACCAGGTCTACCTGGATCTTCCCAGCAGTTTGCCATAAACCTAAACCATGTTCAAGAGGAATTTCCAATGAACGGTCACCAGAGACGGCGATAGGCGTCCATTTCTAATGACAGTCAGGTAGCGCTGGCAGTAATAACTTGTCCAAAAACATAACATGGGTACATGTCCTCAGGGTTTGGGTTTAGCCTGATTTGGCGGCTCATCGTCGTTGGAGTCCTCGCCCACTATTACTCTCTCCATATCAAGTCGCCTTTTGAAAGTTGAAAACACAAATAAAAAATAAGTAAGAATGAATCAGACAAAAAAAATAATAGTGGTTTAGTAACCATCAAATTTTAGAAAAAAAAAACGTGTTCACGTTTGCATAAATTTTATAGAGATGCATTAAAAAAAAAAAAAAAAAAAAAAACTGCGCGACGCAATGAGGCAAAGCAGGTCTTGGTGTTTCCGAGAACCAAATGCTAGCTACTCAATCTTTTTTGCCACCAGTTCAAGGAACAAAAAAAACAACAACAAATGTACAAACTTTCATAACTAGGGCAATGCAAATGGGAAACACAAAGTGCCCCTTTCAAAGAGTAAGGCATCTATTATTGTCGAATTTGTCTATTTTAAAAATACTCTTAAATGTACTATTGAAGAATTTTAGCACGACTTATATCCCAATTGTGTACTTTTGCAGGAAGTAAATTGTTAATCAACAAATCTCATAAAACTGATTAAATTTTACAGGTAGCTTGGCAGTTTCCAATACAAAAAAGCTTTGTTTTTGTTTTAAAATGTGTTTATATGCATGAAAACAATCTTATACCATCAACAAAACAAAGAATACTTACGACACGAGGAGCATTATCAGAATGGGTATCACCGTAACCATAGCAAGAATAATGAACATCAGTTCAACTTGCGATGTCCATATGAAATTTATACAAAATCTTCATATATAATGTTAAATGGAAAAGACGTTAACAAGGTAAAGGTTAGCCTGACAGGACGTAACAAAACAGCGAACGTTTCGGCAAAGAGCCTTTTTCAACGGACATACAATACACAAATAAAACGAATGTAAAAAATAAAAACAGCTGCGGTGAAATCCAAAGAGTCAATGAAAGTCTCTTTATTCATTTGTTTCAGGTATTTAATTTTATAATTTATTAAGCCGTATTGTATAGGAGACTACCGCAATTTAGATTTGTGTATGTGAATGTGATAATTTTCTCAACTTCATTTTTATGTAAATAATATANTATATCCTCGTCATTCTGGGATATTCGCCCTTCGTTGTTCGCAGATATCAGTGGCAGGATTCTCCGCAACATTCAGTAGACCATACCATTTGTAGGGTAGTCTAGGTTATGACAGCTTCCGTCATACGACCGGTAGCGACTAATCGGGTCACAGGTATTTTTAAGTTGTTTTTTAAAAATATATATAATTTTTTTTTTTAACAATTAAAATTTCATCCTTAGAGGGCGTTCCACCGGGTATATGCCCGCGTCCACGGACCACGGGTCAAGAACCACTGGCGTAGAGGGGGCATAATGGGCCCATACATAATGAGAGGCATGCCTCCACTCCCCAAATTAAAATATAAAAAATTTTTTTTTAACTATAAAGAAATAAATAAAGAAAATAACCCTCAAATTTTAAGGGAAAGTTGTAAAATTAAAAATCCTTCTCGCGAGTTAAAATATTTTGCTAAGTCACTAATTATATGTTTTATTATGTATTTTTTCAAGCTGAGTTGTAATTTAAATGTAAGTATTCCTGCTGTTTTTAAACTATTTAGTTTCTACCAGAAGAATGAAGTGCTACTTACGCGTCATGAGTTCGATGCAAATATCTTTAGAGTACTGCGTACTGTTGCCCTCACACTGACACGGTAAAGAATTGAGCATCGGAGCAAAACACTTTCTATGGCCATGGGAGAGGATAAAAACATGCGCAAAAAAGTTATTCACACGCTTAATATAGTGATAGGAGAAGATAAAACACGTGCAAGCAATTTAGCAACACACTTTATATAGGAATGGGATAGATGAAACAAATATGAGTTAGCAACATAGCCACACACTTTATATAGGAATGGGATAGGATAAAAAATATGAGTCAGCAACATTCAACATAGCAACACACTTTATATAGGCATGTGATAGGATCAAACAATTATGATTATGCAACATAGCACACACTTTATATAACTATGGGATAGTATCAAACAAATATGAGTCAGCAACATAGCCACACACTTTATATAGGAATGGGATAGGATCAAACAAATAGGAGTCAGCAACATAGCCACACACTTTATATAGGAATGGGATAGGATCAAACAAATATGAGTCTGCAACATAGCCACACACTTTATATGACTATGGGATAGGATAAAATATGAGTCAGCAGCATAGCAACACACTTTATATAACTTTGGGATAGAATCAAACAAACATGATTCAGCAACATAGCAACACATTTTATATAACTATGGGATAGGATTAAACAAATATGAGTAAGCAACATAGCAACACAAGTTCTATTGGATGGGAGAGGATGGAACACTAGCAAGCAGCTTATCCACACACTTTATGTAGGGATGCATGTAATAGAATAAAACACATACAAGCAACGATCAACACATTTAATATAGGGAAGTGTGGGGCTTAAGTACATGCAAGCAATGTATTCATACACTTTCTAAGGGGAAACAGAAGATATTAAAACCCATATAACTATAAACACAAGAGTATTTGAGGGTTGGCCAAGGTAGATTAGAAATAAACTTTAAGAGTAGGTAATTAAAAAAAAACAAATCTGAAGCGATTTGATATTTCAGTTTTGGGAGGTTATCAAACCTTCCTTGCTTCATTGTCGATCTACTTGGATTTTTTAAACGTTTCAACTGAGAAAACAGCGCTCAGTTAAACAGTTTGTAACCATTAATGCTAAAAATATGCGCAAGGTGATTTCTAAGTTTGTAAAACCACACTCGATTTTGCCTTTTTACTTTGAATAATTCTGCATGACTGAACGTGTTGTTTTCAGATTTTGATGCACGAAACTTGTAGCGAATGTACATGAGGAACTGTTTACTTCAGTACATAATTTATTGTTAAGATCTTCAGAATAATCATTCATTATTCCTTCACAATACTGAGATGTTTGTGGTATATCGCCCAAACAAGAAAATCGTACTGCTATGTTATTATATACCTATCCTCGTCTGCTCAACACTGTCTCAAGTTTGTCAATCATGGCGTGGTAGAAAGCAGATATACGAAATTTATCTATGACATTCAGAGATACCTCAGGGGTATCATCATCAATAAACGCTGTCTTTCTTTTACGATTACGGGTCAAAGTTGACTTATAATCTACACCTTGTGTTATTTTTTTATTATTATTTTTTTTTGCAGCTTCTTCAAATTGTTCAAATTCATTCCTAATAAAAATGCAAATGATCTGCTAGTGCAGAATAAAAATCAGCACACGTTTTCCAGATCATTTTGGAGAGCGTGACTGACCCTGTGAAAATGTTGTAACGCATCTTCCCAAAAGACAAGCATGAGAGAAAATCATAATTCTTGCATCTTCTTTGCAATGTTTTCTGCTTTTCTTCTGATGCCCCCCTTCTGTAACTGGTCTTCTTGCAAACATTCTAACTCTTCTAAGATCTAATTACGAGACTTTAGAATAACTTCAGTTACAACAGCTTCAGTTGCAATGTGCTTCCCCTCTGGTATCACAAGCCATCCTTTAAGATTTTTCCATCTGTTGGTTTGACCTGAGTAAAAAGTTGTACTGTAAAATGGAAGAAGTTTACTGCATATAAACAAGAGTTATAGGCACTTCTGTCTACCAGATTTAGTGTATGGTGAATGCAATAACCATTTTCTCCTGCATTTTTCTCATTTTCTTCATTTTCTTTTGTAATAGAAAAGTTTTGAGAACAATGTATTGTTATTGTTCCCCCAGCATAAATACGACAAGATTTATCAAAGGGGCCACAATGTTGCTGATAGTTAGTGGGCTCACAGTCAACCCAGTAAAGCTACATCATCAGCGGAGACGTCAATCCAGAATCCTAAATCTAGATCTACTACTTGATTTATTTTTATCATCTTCATCTTTATCATCATCTTCATGCAGACGGAAGTGGGTCATAACAAATTTCACTTTCAAGCACTAATTCAGTTATAGAATTATCAAGAGGGTTGATGGTGTCAATAAAATCCATGCCTAACCATGAAAGTAAATAATTCTTTAATTTTCTGCTCTTAACTTTTTACAACAGAAACTTTATTATCATTCTGTTTAGCTTTTTTTTTTTCTCTTTTGTGCACCACTGAACTGAACACGTTTCATCTTGGGTTCTGAACCCGGAAAAAAGTCTGAAAGTCTGGGTGGAATGACAGTTTAGGGCTTGTGGTGTCCCTAAACGCTTGGTGCCCTAGACACGTGCCTTGTTTGCCTAATGGATAATCTAGGCCTGATCACCCTTATCTTCTCATCGTGACCTCATTAGAATGAAGGCCACAGTGGTTCTGACTTCTCTCTCTTTATATCTGACTCGAGTATCACCATTAGAGGCATTGGTTCTGACTTATCTCTCTCTGTATCTGCCCCGTGTATCACCATTAGAGGCAGTGGTTCTGACTTACCCCTCTCTGTATCTGCCTCGAGTATCACCATTAGAGGCAGTGGTTCTGAAGGCTATAGTTACGACTTACCTCTCTCTGTATCTGCCCCGAGTATCACCATTAGAGGCAGTGGTTCTGACTTATCTCTCTTTATATCTGCCTCGAGTATCACCATTAGAGGCAGTGGTTCTGAAGGCTATAGTTACGACTTACCTCTCTCTGTATCTGCCCTGTGTATAGCACACCCAGTCTTGCCAGATCCCCCAGAAGCTCGCCATAGTAACGTCTGAGCGATAAAAGATTTCGCTTGAAATATATCATAAACTTTAATTCAAAAGTTTCAGTAAAGGATATTTCTTCTAAAAGATGAGTAATCAGTACAAGTTTTATTATAATGTATAATTTGAAACACTGTAACAGTTATAAGATAAACCGAATTTAGTAATAGCAATAGTAACTAATAATATTAAATATTATACGGCGTGTTACCTAAAGTCTTAGGCTAGATTCACCAATATTCTCATTCAAAAAATAAAATTAAAAATATTAATTAAATACTTAGAACCATTGTTGTTTTTTTTCTAGCGAAAAATGTTTGGCAACTCATTTCACATCTGTTGTTTGTTTTTTTTTGGTGAGTCCCCACTGTAAAAAGGAATGCCAACTAATCATATGAATATACACGAATCTGGCCAAAAAAGGTATGGGAACTCAGTTCCCAGGAGTTCCCACTGAAAAAAGCACTGCTTAGAACCCACAACTTATCAAAACGCATAGTTATATTAATGGCTTACAAAAGCTACTTAAAGTTAGATAAGATTGTCGGTTTGGAAATTCCTGAAAATTAGGAATGTTATGATTAGGTAATTGAAGAAAATTTTATAATTTCAGAGCGAAAGAGAGAAAGACTGTTTACCTTTTATTTTAGAGCATTTCATAAAAACAGTTTTTAAAATCCGTTGACTAATTAAAAACTGAGAAAAGTGGCCAAAGGGAGGGGAGGGGGGGCGCTTCCGCCTTCTTTTCAAATTTATAAAAATAACAAAAAAGCCCTTTTTCCTTCAGAAACACCGCCCGGGGCGGAAACCCTTTACTAATCCACCTACCAAAAAGACTGGCCCTTATGCAACACTCAAATCTAATCAGAAATCATCAACAATCATAGTGTCTTACTTTCAGGTTCAGTCCCTATGAAACTTTTTACTATTGGAACAGGGTGGGTCTGAAACGGGGCCATCGTGACCTCGTCTTCGGCCCACTCCAGCTTGGTGACGTTTGGCTCGAGCTCATCACGCGGCGTGTAGGTGTCCTCGTCATACAGATTGTCACCGTCGTCATCTGGGCGGGGGGATACACAGTTTGGCGGCGGTTTTAATAGTTCAGTAAACCATCGTAGAATATGCATTTAGAATTCAGGGGAGGTTGTGGTGGTGGGGGGGGGGGGGAAGA
>MUZC01000821.1:561350-584376 GCA_002072015.1 Radix auricularia | reverse complement strand
GGGGGAGGATAACGGGAAAAAAAGTTCGCAGACTCCTGCCGCGAGTGAACGAAACTGCGGTTACATCACAAAAGCTTTGATGTCAACATCAAACGACGCAGGGTTACAATTTCCTATGTTCTCTTGTGAATTCTCAAACTTAAGAATTATAATTATATTTTCGTGTCTTGTTAACTTACGCCAACCGGCGTCTGATAGCCTATTGACCGGCACTTTGAGAAGCATTGAATTTAAAAAAAAAGTCATTAAATAAATTTTAAGTGACCAAATATTTCAGTAGAAGTTTTATTTAAAGTTACCCTTTCGATGTGACGTCACATTTCTTCAACCCCCTCCCTCCCCCACGTCACGCATCGTCACAAAAGTGGGACCCCTCCCCCCCTTAGGTGCGTGACGTCATTTATGGACGGCCCCAAACTTTAATACGTTATTCAACTTTAAAAAAAAAATTGTTAACTATGTTTTAAAAATAACTCAATAAAAAAAAATCAATGGCCTGTTTTTATTAATTCCCTTGAAGTTTTCAGTGTAATGACGTCATAATCTTTATTTTTAGTTTTAACAAAATTATCGATTAATTAATCGGTAATTTTTCAAATGTTAACGATTAAATTTAATTTAATTGATAACAACCCTAATATATATATATATGAAAAATAAATAAGTTATTTGAGAAATAAATTAAAAGACGGTCAAGTTTTTTATTACACATCTTACTGATAATCAACTGGAAGCTCGTATTCAGTCAGTCCGTCCTTCCTTACTGCCAGTTCTGCGGACAGTGTTGGAGTCAACCATTCTGACGTTAGTTTGACCTGGGGACCAGGAGTTACAGCCAAACTCTTATAAACCATATGTGTATTACGACGCTTTGAAATCTCAGTTATACATTAAAACTATAAATGAACAAACTATAACTAGTCAAGATGTTTATAGTATGCAAATTTGACCGCAGGCCGAAACCAACAACTCTTTGTAGGGGCAATGCCGAAATCTGGTTAGGTCTTAGGTGCTAATAAAATATAATTACTGTCACTGTATGGATCTTTGGCAGACAATTAGATGCAATGTCGATGATGAAAACCAAAGTGCCGTTGAAGCTTTATCGAAGCGACCGTTTCGTCCCCTCACTAGCAAACTCTAGTAAGGGGTACCGGTTTTGGGCAGGATTAGCAAAAGGTGCACTGCATAACGTAGCGGATGCCAGCTCTGAGGAAAACTTCCAGTGGGGGTAACATCCTACTAGGTCCTCAATGACCCCCCGCCCAGCGGCAGTCCGTAACCATAAAGGCTCGTATGCCGAGTCGGGGAAACGCCGAGGTTGTTGAGAGTTGAAGTAGGGAAATTCCACCCCTCCTTTCAGTCGAAGGCTTATTGACCAGGTCCAGGATGCCCAGATGGCCGCTTCTGAAGCGCCCCCTTGGAGGTGTGGGGGTGGGAGGAGGGGGGTTCCCCTAGCTGTCAGATTACCTTGGGGGAGTGACCAGGGTGTCTGGATGACCCATGAAGAGCACCAGGCTCAGGGCGGGGCTGCTGACTTTCTTCCACGTGTAAGTTTATTTCTGAGTTTCTCATTCAGTAAATATAAAGGTGGTTTACTCAGGTTTCTATTACATTGGAGCGCTTTTTAATAATAAGTTAATATTCATATAATTTCTTCTAAGACATCCCAAGTCATCTTATTACTTTAATATAATGATCAACAGCGAAATAATTTTAAAAAATATTTAAGGTTCTCTAGTTTATTACACTTTAAATAATAGTAATAATAATAATAATAAAAAAATTGATAATTTGATAATTTGTACAGCTTTGTACCCCCAGTAAGAAACGGGGCTCACAGCGCTTTACATAAAAAATAATAACATACATATAAGTATCAATGCCTTCAATAAACATTCATAGCCTAACAACCACATACATGACAGTAGGGTAAACATAAACTACGTTTATCGTTTGAAGAACTGTTGTTTAATTAATTTTCAAAGTTAAGTTTGAAGACACGTGTCTTTAGGGCAGCCTTTAAGGCCCTATTATAGTTGGAAATAATTGGAATACTGCAAATGCGTCATGGAAGAGAATTCCATTGTTTGAAGGCACGGAAAGATAAAGACCTTCGCCATATGTTTATGTGTGTGTCTTAGGAGCACAGAGAAAACACCAATGACAGGAGCCAATTAAATTGGATTCAATAAACTTTGACGTTTTCCTTTTCAGATAGTGGAGAGGTTGTGAATCTTCCACGTAAGACAAGCTTGGATCTTGTGATTCAAGAAGCTTAAGTTATACAACGAATGCACTTCAGAATGTTATTATTTTCCCCTCTAGATTTTCCTCCTTTAAAAATAGAACTACATCGTCTCTCATAAGAAAAAAATGAAATAATCTGTGTTTGGAATTTTAAAAATCAAAACTCTATAATAAATGAAAAGATTTGGAAAGAAAATATGAATAGAGCTGAGTGAAAGGAACACAAAATATATTCGATTTTATGTGAAACCTCTTTTACCTTTCATATGTCAATCAATTACATGCTTTGAAATGATGGCATTTGAGGAGAACAATTATTTAAAATAAAACCTCTTTTACCTTTCATATGTCAATCAATTACATGCTTTGAAATGATGGCATTTGAGGAGAACAATTATTTAAAATCTGTTTAAGTTAAAAACAACAACAACAAAATAATAATAAAATAAAAATAACCGAAATACTCAGGTAATGTACATAGAAATTTAAAACACCAGAACAAAAAGATCACTTTAGTGCGATGCTTTGAAACCACTCGTATTAAGAGAACCGATGAAGAAATGGAGCAACGTTTTTATGTTACTTCAGGATGATTGGAGAAATAATTCGCCCCCCCTACACCTTATACTAGAAGTAAAACACACCTACATGTTGAGCAAACATGGAAGTAACAAGTTCAGAGTAACAAAGCCCAGGGAATCAAAGCCAAAGTATTTTTAAAAAAGCCAGAGTAAAAAGGCAAGAGTAACCAAGCACGAGTAAAAGAAGCAGAGCAGCAGCAACAGAGAAATAGAGCAAAAGTAACAAACCCATCGTAATTAGGTCAAAGTAACAAACCCAGCGTAATTAGGTCAAAGTAAAAAACCCAGCGTAATTAGGTTAAAGTAACAAACCCAGCGTAATTAGGTCAAAGTAAAAAACCCAGCGTAATTAAGTCAAAGTAAAGACAAGAGTAACAGAAACATGTCGTTACCTCAAAGTAACAAAAAATAGTAAAATTGCTCCGTAGTTACTTAGTTACCTTAACTTCATTCTCCACTAAAGTGCCCAGGTAGAACTTTATCCCGCCGTCTTCGTTCAAGGAAGTTGGTAGGGCGACAAGAAACCTTTGACCAATTGCATTTTTCTTCTCTGCAACGGTCAAGAGCAAAGAGCAGGTAAGTTAAAGAATTATCTCGCATTTCGTTGATCGTCTTCAGTATCAGATTAAGTTTATATATTTTTTACAAGTCACGTGGTAAGTGTAGTTGATAATTAGGAATAGATTTAATTATAGAATTTCCTCATTTTAGAATTTTACGCGTCTTGTTAAAATACTGTTTAAATTTGGATGGAATGGGTTTCTTTTTTTTTTTTTTTTTTCAACAATGATTTGGTTCAACTGAAAGTCTTGGATGAGTTTTTAAAAATATTTTGTAAAATATATTTTTATTCTTAATTTTTTTGTTTGTTGAAAGTTCTACTTCAATATAGATTATGTTAATGCAACATAGAATATCAATTTTATATAGAGATGGGGGAGAGTTTGGGTTTCCTTCGTTTCGATATTTTAATGGCAACTCAATTTAACACTAACTTATACTTGGGTTTGACTAACCAAATGCATAGATGTTGCTGATAAATAACACGGACAATGTCAGGAGATACAACTTTGAAGCCATCTTCCCCCATCAGTGACCCGCTCTTACGTGTCTATGGGCGATGCTGAAACAAAAGGTGTTTGGTGTAAAAGTGAGAGTTAATACTTTATTCATTTTGATCATTACATAAAATAAAGCAGTATATTTATTTACCTTCCGGGTACCAATCTGCCAAATCAATGCTAACATGCTAAATACTACTCCAAATGTTGCTCAGATTAATTTTCACAGAGACACAGAGATAACATCCCAATACACAGAGTACAGAGGCTTATGGGCCGTAACTCGACACGCAGTTGGAAATCTGTGTGTTTACTTAGTGATTTTATCAACATTTATATAAATATCATAAAACTGAAATCGCTAATCAGTCGTTCAACCAGGAGTTGCTTGTTACAACTTTCATATTTAAAAAAAAAATAATAATTTGTGTAAATTCACCAACCTCATCTCAGTAAATCTTTGGCAAAAAGTGAGGATCATTCTCATCTCTGTCTTACATGAATACAATTTAAAGTCTTAAAGATTTCCTTCATCACAATGGATTCAATGTTGTCTTTTACGTCACTAGTAACAGCGGAGGGTAACTCTATCTGTTTGCGATAACTTTTATTTATAAACAAAACAAAGAACAATTTGTAAATAAAATTATCAAACTGAAAAATCCAATAAAATAATTATTTTGAAAAAATTAGAATCTACCACGTGCACAATTATGACCGAAAAACTCACTAACTTAATATTGATATTATTGATATAGATCTAACTGTATTGCAAATGGTATCGCTATATTTTTCGTGTACTATTTTTATGAATGTAATTTTCCGATGTATGAATCACATTGCTTTTTTATCTTATCTCATCATATCTCTATACAAGCAATATCTTCACGCCCGAATTCAAGGCGGAAATAACAAGAAATTGCATATGTATGTTATTGATTAAAAAATAGGAACAGAGTTTTTATTTCTATTTATAAGGGCTGTATTAGATTGCCGTTGTGTTGTATTTTTAAATCTTGTATAGATAATTCTCATCATGGTCCAACCATGCCAAACACCAAGCAAGTAGCAAGTAGAAAGCTGTCTGACCCCATCGACCAATCAGATTGCAAGAAAAGGTAGTGCACAGCGTGGGGGGTCATCGAGACCAACAATTCGTTGAATTGAGGTCAATTACTATGTTCTTTCAGAACAACATAATAACATGTATTTTGTCATGTGGTGGTTATTACATTCGCCTAACACGCGGAGGTCGTAGGTTCAATTCCCAGCTAAGACATTACTTTTTTAATTTTAAAATTTTTGTGTGTTTGTGACCGTTCATTTCCCACTTTCTTTTCGATCATGACTTCATATGACCATAACAAGCACACGACGAGGGGAAATAAGCTTAACGAATGTCAGGTTATGCCAATTAGTTTATGGTTGGCAAGCTAGGGTGGTGCAGGGTGGGGGTGGCTAATGACTAACCACAGTGCACATGTTTCCAGATCAACAATGCGTTGCAATTAACCCCGCATCCGAGGTTCATTCGCGTTGTTCTGATTTCATCATGATGTAGTTTGTGTCTGTTCACCCCCCCCCCAACTTTCTTTGCATCTATGAGCAAATCTGCGGCGCATGTTACGCCGTGGGCATCTAGTTAGAATTAATTGCCTTACGTATTATTGCTACTTCGCTCGTTGTTTTTGCAATCCTCTGGGGTCACAATATGTTGTTACAGTTGTCAATTTTGAATATTCTTCATTAATGAATTTTCCTACTGTTTTTTTTTTTGTTTTGTTGAAAAAACGTCTTCTATTTTAATTTTACTTACGTTTTCTCTAGCGAATGGGTCCTGCTCCTTAAAGCATATTCTCTGGTTGCAACGTGATTTAGCACCATAATTTTAAAATCAATGTTTATTTAATTTTATTTCATAAAACTTTACTCCTGATGTGATACAGAAATAGTTTAATAGAACACTTTGAACAATTGTTATTAAAAACAAAGAGTTGTCTTTATCGTTATTATTTATTACTTTTGCTATATTTTAGGCTGATCAATTACAATTGCGGTTAATGTTACATGTCAAAATAAATGATTTTTTGCATTAACAAAACAACTTTTTTTTTGCAAAAGAAATTTAAAATTATTAGGTAATTTCAACAACATGAAGTGTGACATAACATCATAAAAAACTCAAAGTGATAAAGTGATTATGCGAAAATATTTAGTTGGGTTGTTCTTTTATTTTTAAGCAAACCAAAGGATATAATCTGAATTCTTACTTAGATAATGGCAAGGTTTGCATGTCACATCAAAAGAAATTTCCCTTAATATAATAAATACAAATGCATGGACAGAGGAAGAGAGAGGTAGAGAGAGAGAGAGAGAGAGAGAGAGAGAGATACATAGCGTTTGTGTTGAGTGTGCGCTTGCGTGTGTTCGGGGGTGGGGGGGATGCAGGCTAGTTGATAAAATAAAAAATCCTAATTGGTTAGGTCGATAAAGTTAAAGAAAGAATTTGACCTAGGAATATTTAAAAAGAAACAGTTAAAAACAATCTTTAAGTTATCGTCTTTATATTTCTCCAATAAATTGCTGGTCACGTGGAAACATTATTCCTATTCCCCTCCCCCACCCTCCAACATTGAAGTGGATGTCACTGTCCCGTTTTGATGAGGTAAGCCAAGGTCGGGATCCGTTAAAGTAAAGTTCCCGCCCCCCTCATCAACCTAGTAACCACATCCACCACATGGCCCTTGCACTCTAACACCCCAGCAGCAGCAGACATCCAGGGGCGTCACCACCATTAACGAGAGTAGGGTGTCACCACTGAAGTGTTGGTATTGGAATTGGACATGACGAGTGAGCTCGTATGGGGTCTTGTTAAGCGAATACGCGTGTGCACCCTCCTGTGGAACATATGAGTTACAAATGTATTGGTAATCGAATACCCACGAGACCCTCCTGTAGATAGCAAGAGTCACACCCTATGGGTAACTGAATGCTTTTGTGAATCACAGTGGCGTAGCTAGACCTTTTGCCGCCCGGGGCGGTCTTCAATTTGCCGCCCTTTTTAGAGGCCATCTATACATGACAAATGAACCATGCTTAATCTATTTATTTCCCGAATAACTAACACCGAGAAGGAAGCAAGTGCCGTATAAAATTCAATATGTACATAAGGTATTGCTGAAGTTTAATTAGGCACGCTATGTAGTTTAGAGTATTCATATTAAGATGCACACTAAAAAATTTGTCGGAAGGTCTTTTTTTTTCTTGTGTTAAATATATATATATATATCACTACCATTACACATTCGTATTATTTCAACTTTTAAGGCCTTCAAGACTGCACTAAAACCACATCACTTCAAACTCACCTGTTAAAATTAATTAAACAACAAACAAAAATTTCTTTAAATAACGTATACCAAAAAATGTTCTTTTGTTAAACGACGTTTTGACTGCATAATATATGAACAATTTTTTGTTATTTATAAGTTAGATACATTATTATGTTTTTAAGCATAGAAGCTGCGTTGAGTTATTTTTTAATGACACTTTTTTGTGTAGAGTTTGTTATTTGAGTAAGCGAAGCTTTTGAGAATTTACTACAATGGGCTTCATGTAATCTCATTTCACTTTTCACACATATTTTCCTAAAATTTCCAAATATTTCGAGAACGTTCTTAAATATCGTGTGTTAAATTGTTTCTCGTTTAAATACGGGTACACAATGATGTTCAATCTCTTTTATGAGTGTAATATGTTGTGAAGAGATTGAGTCTTTTCTGTTCCGCTTTACTTACAGTTCATAAATAGTTAATATTGTTGCATTTTTAACATATTTATTATCAAGTTCAAGAATTATTTAACTTTTGAGCTTCATCCTATCGCTTGAGTCGTATTTACTCACGTACAGCAGGGCCGGCTTTAGGGAATAGGAGGCCCTAGGCAAAGTGAATATGGTGGCCCTAAATGTAATGGGAAAGTAAATAATAAATTTGGAAATATTCTTGTGCGAGGCCCTCACTAATGATGGACTAATCGGAGGCCCTAGGCAGCTTCCTAGTTTGCCTATGCCTAAAGCCGGCCCTGCGTACGGCCTTTACCCTAGACTGAAACATCTTGTTCAAATAATAACTATTTTTTTACATTTGTTAATTTTTTTAATATTCTCATTTCTTACGATTATTATTATTATTATTATTGCTATGATCATTTAGTTGGTTCAATTGTGGATTTGTATGCATTAAGAAACAAAGTCTAACAAAATGCCCTAAGCTTATGTGAAACATTTTTATAATGTACTTACACAATACAACACAGCAAAGCGATTGGTATGACGGCAGTGAACAGAATAATGACGAAAACACCCACAGCTGAAACGTCATAAAAACGACATGAATGAA
This sequence comes from Radix auricularia, assembly GCA_002072015.1. Taxonomy (NCBI): domain Eukaryota; kingdom Metazoa; phylum Mollusca; class Gastropoda; family Lymnaeidae; genus Radix; species Radix auricularia. The sequence continues at coordinate 576,084 of MUZC01000821.1, read as the reverse complement.
TAGCCATAATACATGTATTTGTATGAATAGTCATAGTACATGTGTTTGGGTGAATAGTCATAGTACATGTATTTTTGTGAACTGTCATTGTACATATATTTGTGTGAATAGTCATTATACATGTATTTGTGAGAATAGTCATAATACATGTATTTGTGGGAATAGTCATAATGACATGTATTTGTATGAATAGTCATAGTACATGTATTTGTGTGAATAGTCATAATAGATGTATTTGTGAGAATAGTCATAATACATGTATTTGTGATTATAGTCATGATACATGTATTTGTGAAAATAGTCATAATAAATGTATTTGTTTGAATAGTCATTGTACATGTATTTGTGTGAATAGTCATAGTACAGGTATTTTTGTTAATTCTCTCCAGCCTAAAACATTTTTTGAAAGTCTTTATTTTATTTTAAAAATGTTGCGACATGAACATAATGTATATTATTGGGGATATTTTTGAGGACATGACAATGGATTTGTGAATAAGATCAAATGGGATTATTGAATATGTGAAAATTAATTTGAGAAAGAACTTAATTGAGATTTTCAGATGTATGCTATGTAATATTTGTAAGGGTCAATACTTTAATATTAATATGTATGGTTTAAAATGTAGAAATATATTCGGAGATCAGCCGTTTTGATAGTTACGAGCCCAATGAATGATATTTTTTTACTGATTTTTAAAATTTAAAATGTCATCAAAAATAAGTCACACTTTTTAATTATTCTAAAGAATAACAACCCGTACTATTAAACGTTTTTAGCGCATTTTCGAGATGTCGAAATCGCTATTGCACCCGTTTTGTCCGTCCGTCCGTCTGTCATCACCCTTGCCCTTGATCACAGCATCCATAAGTCCTAGACCCATGATGTATATATGTTTTTTGTATGCCCTGACCTGTCATTTGTGCATCAACACTCAGTTACTCGATCCGTTTAAAAACCCCGTTAAAACTACCAACAAATATTTCGAATCGAGAGGTAACACTAGCGCAGGGAACGGCCGCCATTGCCGGAAGTCGAATGCATAATTCTTCAAGCATTGAAGAATGGTACGAAAGGGTGCAAAAGAATTAGTTGCTTTTTTTTTAGTTGACGTCATTAGAATATGTGTAAAAGTTTAGAGAGTTTTACGTCATCATTTGTGGTGACTTGTAGTTGGATTAAAGAGAAAATATTTTTTTTTTAAATGTAAAGAAATGACTTTTAAATAAAAAAATGTCAGGTATATTCATTACACAAGAAAATTCATAAAAATATGTCTTAAATCTAAACACAATTACTGATAACTACATAATTCTGATATCTAACATAAGTACTGATACATAATACGAAAATGCGCTAACACGTCCTGAATTCCAATAGGTACCAGGCTTAACATGATTTTTTAATGATCAATAAGCCACAGATTTGATAATTTAAATATAGTTAACGCTTAGGTTAAAAGTAACCTATTGTATCCACGGATTTGCTTGAATATAAATATAATGTTATCTTGGCAAAGATTATTACTCGTTAAAAATAAAACTTTAAAGTATATATATTTAATTTATAAAACAAAAAACAAACTAAGATTACTGAAATGATTAGAAATCAGAATCTCCAATGGTACGTAGGAGAGGAAAAATAAACGGGCCACAATGTTAATTTGTCAGGTGATAACATCATTTAAAGCAGGGAAAATTTATTCGAAATTGTTAGTCGTATTATGTAAATTAGAGTATGTTTCGTGACAACAGCATGTACCCCGAATATTCCCCCTTTAAAAAAGCACATTTTGTACAAACAGAGGATAACGGTTTATTAATCGGGACAAATGGTTTAAGTTTAAGGGGTTATCCTACGTCCGATTCCTTTATGCACCAGAGCGTAGGCGCATCTCTCCTTGGCCGTGTAGATCTTGAACCCGAGACACCGCTCCTTGCTACCAGCAGACGTGCCGTTGTTGCATAGCCTGTGTGGTCAACAAAATGGAAACACGCCCACAGTGGTAATTTTAAGGGATGGCACTGATTGATTAAATAAATCATCAAAATGACTTAAAGCTCTTACTGTACAGAATGTTGAAATTAGTGCTGGCTTGGGATTTTTTTTTTTTTTTTACATTACTAGATAAAAATCCATAGACGAGTCACGTGTTCATATTTTTTTCTGTTTTGATTTTGAAGTCGTGTGCATCTTTTTTTTCTGTATGCTTAAAATTTAAAAATGAATTTTTTTTTAACCATTGATTTTGTTAATAGTATAGTTATCAATAAGATTCGTATAAATAGAAAAAAAGCTTAACGCATTTTTTTATTGCCGTATATTTTGCAAAATGTCCTTAGAAAAGAATGTTCAATTAAAAAAAAAAGAAACCTCTATTAACTTGGTAGTGTAAGGTAAAATTAATATTCAAATCCTTTGTTTATTTGATTTGCATTTTAAAAAATAAAATTTCAAAGAACTAAAATGAAATGAGGCGCAGGAAAGAATTATCCGCGAGGACCATTTTGTACACATTTGAATTGAAACTACCAATGTAATTTTGTCATTTAGCTTGGTGTGCATAAAAGCGTTTTGCAAGCATAAGATAAGATGTTATGGTCAAGGATGATGTGTTGTTTTGTTAGTCCCATGACCACTTTTTGTTTACGAGATCGTACGGGGTTCTTATGTTTCCGTTAGAGCATTCTCGGGGTTGGTACACCCCGGCGGCGCCCATCCCTCTCCAGGTCAGTCTTAAAGTTAGTCATTTCTCAAAATATTTATAGTGGCTTTAACGTGGACTCGATCCCACGCCACTCAGCTTGTGAGGCGAGCGTTCTATTGTCTTCTTTACCCAGCCGCCATGGGGGGGGGGGCGGTATATATCGTGTATACTCGTTCTAAGGCCGACCTTGTTTTGTTGGCTTAATGAGAGGGTCATGGGTGATTTCTGCATGTACATTGAATATAGGTGTTGTTGTAGTAGATCATCAATGTTTTTCTTGTCTGTATTCTACAAGGTTCGACTCCTCAATCAGAAGCTAAAATACTATTAATATCTGCACTTACCTTATTTGGTCATTTTATTTATTTTTGTGAAGGTTTTAATAAATTGTTTTATTTTTTCCCCCTTTTAATGCACGCGATTTCGCAACAACAACAACAACAACAAAACAAACAACAACAACAACAAATTTTAACAACAAACAAACAAACCTACAAACAAACCCGGTAACTCTTGGGTGTGCTTTTGAGCGGGTTACACACTTTTCATAATTATTAACTTCCAAAAAGAGGGGGGGGGGGTCGGCTTATGAGCGAAAGGGCCACAGAACGAGTATTTACGGTATATTACTATAAACTGTCTCCGAATTTTCTCTCCTCCTGTGCTAATTGAATAGACATTGCAATTATGAGTACCGCCACCTTTTTTACAGAAAGTTATTAATGTTTATAATTTTTATCTTCAATTTTTACGTAATCAATTTTTCTCTTATACCACAAGTACAAACAGGAAATATAAGCTATCATAAATACTATATTTACGATTTAGTTCAAAGATATATTTTTAATAATTTCATACAAGAAAAATCAAGAAAATATAATATTAGTCTTCCACGACAACAGTACTATGTCTTAACTTCAAAACATTTTTGTTGACAAAAGTTATTGATAACATTTTGTTACTTATTATTATTAGTTTCTTCATGTTATTAAACGACTGTACTTATTAAAAAGAAAACAAATTTTAAAAAAATATTTTCCCCACCAATTCAAACTGAAATTAAAAAAAAAAGATTAATATACAATTTTCCACAAACCACATGATGAAAAGCAGTGAATTGTATTTTAAAAAATAAAAGCGGGCTCTAATTGGCCCCATGAGGATCTACTATAATCTTCGTGTAGGTTTGGCTCCCATGTCGAGTGATGATGATAACGATGATGATGCCACACAAGAATGTTACCTCTTTTTTCTCTTTTTATTATCAGAGTAGCATTTCCAGTCCAACCACTGACTCCAGTAGCCACTAGCATCTGTAACACAAAGGGAGGCTAATCAAACAAGCTATAGAGACGGGGCCTAGAACAGGGGCGTTGCTGGAGGTGTTTGCGCCCCATCCCCGAAGCGTGCAGCCACCTTTAAATAAGGGAAACAATCAGCCAGCTGCATATCATGAGACTTTTTGGGCTGTCGTCGATATTGAAAACAGTAATTATCAACTAATGTACACACTCACTATTTTATTTATTTATTTGGGCGCTATAAAATATACTTTTTTATTTATTTATTTTTTCTTCAGGGAAATGGTTGGGAGGAGTAGGGACAACTAAAACTACATGAATTATGTTTAGAGAGCAAAAAATACCTCGTCAAAAAATAAGCTTTGTTTTTGCCGGTCTACTGATTCCTACATCATTGTTAAGATTTAAAAAAAAAAAATTATACTATGCATTGCGTTTTTATAAAGGTTTATTTTATTAAAAAATCGTTATGTTCAATTAATATTCAAAATATAATGTTAATACTAGTAGCTGGTTATTATTCCAACCTGAGGGATCAATTTTAAGTGCTTCCAAATCTTCATCAACACGACCATCCTTATCGTTATCTGTTTAAAGAATTAAGTCCAAGAATTACGAACACATACCATGAAGGCGAACATGCTTGAAAGCAAAAAATAAGAGCCCTACTTCTAACATAAATAATACACTTGATGATGCGGACATATAGTGTTAAAGGCTGAAATACAGTTCATTAGACATAAATATCAAGAAAAAGACAGACAGGCAGTGTAACATGCAAGAATAAGTAAAACTTTACAATGCAAAGAAGGAATGCAGTAAAGAAGAGATAAATACAGTGCAGAGCTAGCAATACTTTTCAAAAAAAAAAAAGAAAAAGAAAAAAAGTTGCCTACATTATTGACCAAAAACGGTCATCCCTCCTGATTTCTACGTTGCTATTTTTCAGATAACAGATTACGATTATTTAAACGTACAAAGACACCATAACCAGACTCGAAATAGTTCAAATGCACACGTCCATTTCGTCTTTTTAAAAACCTTATCAGAAACCTTTTCCGTCCTCCATTTCTTCATCGATGCTTCCATCACAATCGTTGTCAATCTGGTCTCCTTCAGTTAAATTTTTAGCTGAACTTGCACAATCCTGCACACATTGCGTCAGAAATGTCAGTTGAAATTTTTAATTCAATATTTCGCTAAATGTCATGTATATAGAGACGAATAATTATATTTTATAGGGTTATATTTAGGACTGCGGAAATTATCGATTAATTTCTCGATTAATCGCTAAAAATTTTTATCGATTGAAATAACTTTAATCGATAAAATTTAAAAGCGATTAAAAATAAGGAAAATTGTGTAAATAACGTCAAGTTATTAATAAATAATTAATTATTAATCACTAAGAATAATTTGATTTTTTACGTACAAACTTCTCCATTTTAAAAAAAAATATTTTTAAAGTGTAAACTTTAAAATTAGCTGTTTTATAAGGAAAATTATATAAAAAATTAAACATTATTTTTACTTAATTAACAATAACAACATTTAAATTCATTGACATTATATTGAACTACTTATATTTACATTTAAAAAAATGTCAATAGCCTCTTTTTGTTACTTCCCCTGAAATTTTCAGTTTAATATACATACATATTATATCTAGCTTTAATCAAAATTAATGATTAATTATTCGGTAATTTTTCAAAAGTTAACGATTAAATTTAAATTAATCGATAACAGCCCTAGTTATTTTTAATTATAGCGTTTTTTCTCTTCATTTATTGCATAGTTTTGTCACCTTTTAAACTGTATTACATACACAATGACGCAATCATGTATCTCACTTAAAATATTCTTTCCTACATTTTCCTGATTCTAGACATCTCGCCCCCTCATTTTTAAAGCTACAATTTTAGTAATGTATTTGCAATCTCTCTTCCTCTGCTGCACCTTTCTTTCTCGTCTTTTGCTCTCAATTTCTTATTTCCTTAAAAGAACCCTAACCAACCCCATTTATTTGCCAATTTCCTCCTTCATGCACATTACTTTGATGTCACTTTTCAATCCTCTATGACTTTGGGACAGCCAATCTGTAATCTATCTGTCACCCCTATATCTTGATTCTCCTCCCCTCTATTTTACATATTCGATTTCTCTTGAATTTCGATCCCCGAAATCTCATGGCTACCTCCTAATCTTTCATCTACCTATTTCTAGCCGTTCTATTTTATTTAACAGACAATTAAAGTTTATCTTCTGAGATTTATTTCCCTTATTCCATTTTCCCGCTTTTTATCTCTTCTTTATATATTCTTTCTTTCTTTCTGTTAACATATTTTCACGACCTCTAAGCTCTTTTCTCAAAATTCCAACTCCAACTACATCACAACAGCTTTACACTTGTAACTAACTTCTCGTTCCCCTTCTCTAATTGTCCATACCTGTAAACCATCTATATGTAAGTAAGTCATGCCTATCGAGATGCCGTACAGATATACTCCAAGTTTGTCTGATTTCATGGACCTCAACGAATGCATTCCCCTATGCACAGTGAAGACCCCAGCTTTGTAGTTTATTGCTCCCCAGATGTCCTTTCGCTCTGCACTTGTTGAAACAAGATGTAATACAGAAATGGATAAACTTAAAGTTAATACGTCAGCTTTTTACAGAGACATACACTTATAGGTCTGCTCTTTAGAGATCCTTATATAATTATTTCAACTCTCCAATAAAATATCTTTGTCACATGATTTCTAAGACGATTTATTTAGCATTTGTTAAAGATATGCTAATAGATCTCTAAATGAGACAATATAACAGATTTTAACAATTAATTATACTACCAAACTTAGACTTAAAAAATTAGAACTAAACTCTTTTAAAAATATACTCAAATACTACATTACAATAATTTTTAGCGGTACATTAAAAAAAGAAAGAAATCAAAAATTAATAGAAATAATAAAAATCAGAAGCAAAGTTACGAAAAGAAAAATTATCAACATCATTTCCCATCTAAATTCCTTGCGAAACATAAGGTCTCAGTCAAAGCCTTGCCCAACATAGGGTCTAATTCAATGCCTTGCACTTGACACGTCTCTTGCCAATACTCTAAGTAAGCTCTTTCCTACGGTCTTTGCCTCATTTAACACACAACATCTTTATGACTTCGTGTGCCTTTCTCTTCGCCATTTACCCTATGAGTTTACATCCTTAAGCTTGTTCTACCCTTTTTATATTGTCCTTCCCGAGGATGTGTCATTTCCATCTCCTTTTTATTGCAATTATTATTTGTTTTTCGATTGTTTCTCCTCGAAATACAATCTGATACATCTCATTTTACTTAAATTGAAACTAAAAACAAAATAAATTCTGGAAAAATTACAACAAATCTAAAGAAATGAAGTATAATTTAACTTTAAACTGATCGAAGTTCTAAACAAAATTTAAGTTCTTTATCAGTTGCCACTCATTTTCTCGCTGACGTAGCCGCCTATTTTCGTTGCTTTTGTTTACAAGTGACAGATGCATATCATGCACGGCACAGTGATTAGTTATGTTAAATCTTGCAACTTTGCTTACTGTTGAGGCAGGTGTCCATTGTCAAAAGTAACATAATTAAAGTCGGTATCGGTGACCACGAACATCACATAGTGGGTAACGTCAAGGGCTGGGGTTCTGGTAATGAGAAGAAGTACACGACGCTATGGAGGGCTTAGTCGGTGTGTCGTAACATACCATATTATTCGTGTTACATTGTACAGGTAGCATTAATCATTTAAAGAAACCTTAACAATTTCTTACATGCGTATGTTGCGTGTGATGTTTGCTTTTAAATACTAACTCTATAAATCTTATGACCTGTGTTTTCAGAGTTGAAAGTTAAAATTTTATTTAATAAATATATTGCTATTTGAAAATTTTTAAATTAAATATTACAAAATGACCCTTAATCAAGGGGGCTCTGGAAAGTTAAAATTTATTTATTATTTTCACTCCAAATTTTGAAATTCCCAAATATCATTAAGAAATATTAGAAAAAATAAAAATAAGTTTGTTTTGTCTTCTATGAGATTTTTTTCCCCTCGATTCATTTTTTTTTTTTAGAAGAAAGAGATGTACATTAAAATTGTGAGCTACCTACTTCCAAAGGTACATGGAATAAAACAGGTGGTTGGGAACAAGTGGCAGGAACGTTTGATGACCATGATGTACGCTGCGGTTGCAGTCGAGTGGTAGGCGAAAAATGACCATCACACCTTTGTCGCTGATCAGCAGGAACGAATGCGTTATGTTATGGGTCACCTGAAAGGTAATAGGCGAAATCGAAATTATTTTTTATGATCTTTAAAGCACTGACTTCGCCAGCGTTTAAAGAAAACACACTAAAAAAAAAATCTTATTTGTGTTCACGGCCTAATTATTGAGTTGACTGTAAGAAATGAGTTATTGAAGTAATGAAATAGATAGATCTAAACAACACGAATGAAAAATTAATAATTAAACCACGTTTTTTTTTTTTTGGTGTAAAATTAAGATGTATAAATATATTATACTTAAATAATGATTATGTTTTTATAGGTATACGTGTATGATGACATGTGTAAAGAGATTGATATTTGGAGTATGTGCAAAGTTGGTGTGGTCGGGATGAAGTTTTACATTAAAATCATTGCATGAAGAGAGCTGTATAAAGCTAGAGGATCTTAAAGATAAATTTAATAATAAAGACTTAAATCAATATGAACGAAATGTAAATTTATTTACTATTGCTTCTAATAGGCCTATGAACCTAGTGTCGGAAAAAATGTCATTATATTATGCGTAATAGTAAGTGATCTGTGTTTGATTGATTGATTGAGGTCCAAGTTACTCAAGTAATTTTATTGTATTTATTGTTCATTTAAGAAATGTTTCCCACTGCTCAATCCCTGACATCCATGAAAATAATAATATATCTGCGATAATTATCAACTTTCGAAGTTAACTTAGTTACTAAATTCACTTTTTAAAATTTAGACATTTATGACCCTACAAAATATTAAGTGTAAATTTTATAGTAATAAAAAGCGGTGTTAAGTATTTTTCGACATCTGTCTCTCTCTCTCTCTTTTTTTAAAAAGAGAACTCAGAGAAGGGAACAAACTGCGTAAAATAAAAACTTGCCAAACTTGTTTCGCTTACAAAACTTGGTTAGTCAAAACTTTCGATTGAAAACCCGTGAAAATTTTTTGGGGGGCCTTAGCCTGGCCAATTAAATCAGATGTCTTTTAAAATATGTATAAATTTGCCTGCCTAATCCTACCCAAATTGCCTCTTTCGGTGACCAGGATTCCTGGCCAATAAAAAAAAGCAATAAAAAAACCCATTTTCCCAAAATTTCATGGGCAACATAAGAAAATATGCCTTTCCTAATCCACACAACTAATCGATGTCCAGGTTTGGCAACATGTTATATGAACACATCCAAAGACAGATATCACCTACTGTTATCACCGCGCCCTCGTCTGGCAGACTGATGTTAGTCACGTGACCCCAGCTGCCCGTGGACAGGAAGACCACCGTGTTCCTCTCCCCAGCCACGACCAGGCATTGACCAGTCTGCTGGTAGCCGGTCCACTGCAGAACGATGAACTCTCTACCGAAGTATTCCACTGGCAATAGCATGTCTGCGGTGGGGTGAAGAAAATGGTTTTTAAAAAAATCTAATTCGTAGATGATGTTTTTATATATAAATATAATAGACAAGCTCATTATTCGAGTGACTCTATGACACTGTAGAAATATTCCAAAAGCGTCCGTTGCTTAATGTAAGGAGCAAAGAGGAAAGCGTTATAACTTATTGAGTAATGTTCTATTTTTAGACCACATTTTAGCAGAACAATTTTTTGAAGCATAAATGCAGTCACTTCAATAAGCTCTAAAAATTGTTAGCATACTAAAATTAAGCAGCTGTTTTTTTTTCTCATTCAAGTCTAATAAGCTGTCCTAAATTAACGAAGAATTAACATTCAGCTAAAATGATACATACTTCTCAATATACCTACATTGACATATTGACTAGTATCTTTTATTATAAAAATCGCCCCCCCCCGCAACCCCCCCTCCCGAAAAAAAATTATAATAAAATAATTTAATTTCTATTAATAGATTTTCACCGTATTATTACAAGGCCTGTTGAAAAAATCAATAACTTTTTGATGTTATTGAATAACATAAAAAGGAATTAATGTAAAACAAAACAAGCTACACATGCGGCAAGATTCGTTAATAGAGACCCGACAAGAGGACTAGTGTTAGGCTGCTTGCTGTATCTAATAGGCCGACACATAAAGTACTAGCTGCACTGTGTTGGTTGTAGTGCAACAGCTGAGAATGTGCATCACACTTTATATTGATCGTGCAAATTATCTAGGATATAACACAGTTTAATCAATTCTTATTATTAAAATTTTTAGAATTTTTAGTTCTTTTTATTTAAGGGGACACGCAAAAACCTTAAACCAATTCGTTACAAAAATTCAATGGTAAATTTATTTATATTGCAGTAGTCCTTGAGGTTTATCCTGTCTCGAATACGCCATTAACTTTATATTGAATGGCTGCTGAATCAGTCTTTTCTCCAGATCAGCCTCTGGAACACTTGCTTCCCTTGCAGCGTAGCTTCATCCGGTACCCCCCCCCACCCCTTCTTCACAAAAACAAATAAAATAAAATAATAATAATAACGTTGTCCCTTTTCACCTATAATGATATTAGCAGCAGACTGGTCCGAATCCACACCGCTGTCCGGGACAGAGGGGCACCCGGCTTGTTTGACCTCGGCCTTGCAGTTCCCGGCGATGACCCCGAACCTGAGCTTCCCGCTAATCGTTGCACCTGGAATGTCAAACAGAAATTATGTGGGCACTTCTGGGAACTTAACAACTGCAATGAGCCGGAGAGTGTGTTGGAGGCCACAGCATTTGATGTTAAAACACTTCTTACGATGGTGTCAAACATTATTGTTTAAATGTATGGACTTTATAGGCATTTGAGGTAAGAGTAGGTTAAACCAATTTTCAAATAACACAGATAATGCAAGTTACTTTAAAAGTTGATATAATGGAAAATAGAGGCAAAAAAATTAACATTGATATAGAAATTAAACTAAACGATTATATTAAAGGGATTAAATTCTCTGCTGTGATTTAGATAAAGAAAATAAAATTAAAAAACTGAAAGTATAATCGCAATCTTCCTCAAAGAAAATTATCTTTAAAAAAAAATTAAGTTTTATAATAAGCTACATCTGGATTCAAGTTTTAAGAGAGATTTTTACGTGGAGGAACACTAATAACTACGTTACTAGTCAACATACCTTGAAATTCTGTCTTAACCCTCGCGTGATTATCATAACAATCTGATAATGAAAAGGCCTCCCATCTGAAAATAGATTTATATATATATATATATATAGCATGTATGAATGTATGGGCTGAAGTGAAGAGCCTCGACCGTGACGTCACGACGCTACCGGTCGCTGGAAACAGAGTTCTATAAATTCTAAAAGGATTTTTTAAAATGGAAGGTTTTAGGGTTTGGGTTAGGTCTAGCTATAGAATTTTTGGAAAATTGAAGGTTTTAGGGTTTGGGGTAGGTATAGCTATAGAATTTTAATTTTAGCTTTTTTTTTTAAAGTTAAAAGATATGCAATAACAACAAAGATGGCCGCCGGTAATGACCGTGACGTCACGGTCGAGATTCTACATGTTTACCGAATGTATGTATGTATAACGTAAGTATGTATGTCATATGTATGTATGTATATATTTATGTATGGATGTATGTATGCATGCATTGATGTATGTATGTGTGTATGTTTGTCGTATGTAGGTTTGTATGTATGTTTGCATTTATGTATGTATGTATCCAAGTTTGTGTCTATTATCGATCGAGTAACACAAAACATTTACCTCCTGAGGGGGATCTCGAAATCAGTGCCATTACCATAATGCTTGCCGAGATATTCCACCTCGAGGCGGACATCGTTTGTGGTGCGAACGTTCACTGTCAGCGACTGCTCCCTCTCCGTGAACACGGAGATGGTCGGGTTGGTGCTAGGGAGACACAGACGTGAGAATCCAGGAAGGGGCAACAACAACAACAACTTAAGTCATGAGACAGCTAGCCAGGCTCCGTGTGACCCCAAAGGTTCGTAGTGGGCAAGAGTAATAATAACTGGTGTTAGTACATAGTGAAGTTTAGCGTTTGTTACATGAGTGAATGAATGAGGTGGACTGGAGGCAGGAACATGTGGACACGAAGCTGAAACATTGAAACATACCGACTGGAGGTTTGTATCCGGTGTGTCTAGTATACTCCCGTTTGGACGGGATATTTTTTCAGCACATGGGGTATTTATCCGTTGAGAGGTTAGGCTGTGGTTACACTACACGCTAATTCGCTCATCTAGTCGCGCATCTGAAACCTCTTGAAAAACAAATGCAATAACATATAGATCTAGTGCGTGGTTACACTGGCAGCGTAAAAACGCCAGTATACGCGCGAACAATTTGATTTTTTCCAGCGCATCGCGCCAATTGGCTTTCAAAAGTCAACAAAATGGCGGAAATGTGTGCCACTTCGTCTCATTTTATGTGTGTAAATAATCATTTAATAAATAAGAATTGGCTTTCATGCATGATTTTCAACATATAAAACAGTAGGTTTCCATTTTAAACTAAAATCATTTTGATTTTTATTATGGATATTGACAAATTAAATTCTGAAGTTCATGAGCCCACACTCCTCTCATGTCGTCGAAGTCGAAGTGTTATCACAGACACAGACAGTATCAGTAGTCTGTAATAATAGCAATATGAATATGACTAGCAATTTTGGAAGGAAACTTTGGCTTGAAATTGCAGACGAACCTAATTCTACAAGTAAGTAAGCTACAATTATTATTGTAGATGGTGTTTATTTAATTAGGGAATCAAATAACAAATATTATAAATTAATGAAGCGAAATACTTATTTCACTATTTAAACAACTTTTGTTCCAATTAATGCTATGCAGCATGCAGTTATTTTGTATATTCATATATTATATATTATTTATACTATACTTGTAATTTACAAGTAATATTTAATGATATAATTATTTTTAATATTATATTAAATGTAGCGTTAAATAAATATCCCTTAATATTAATTTCAAAATTAATATTTAAAATGTTTTATAATATTTTAAATTTCCTGAAAGAAAACAAAATTAAAATTTGTATTAAAATTTAAAACTACACAACAGTAACAACACCCTACAACTCCAGACACTGCATTGCAGTAAAACTACGAATAATAATGGTCATGTAATAGTATTAATACTAGTGATAAAACTATTTTTATTATTCTAATACAACTGTTACTAACTAGTATAAGTAATATTAAAGTCAGTTTACAGAGAAATACAGGTCCAATTAACATTAGACCCTTTTGCCTTTTACTTTTACTATAAGTTTTCTAGTATGAAATCATCATATATAATATTAGTATTAGTAATAGTTGATAGAGTAATTAGTATTAGTATATCAGTATGTTTTGTAAATTACTTATACTTATAATAGTACAGGTCGTAAAAATACAGTTGAAATATTGTACTATTTGTAACAATAACATACATGCAACTGTTGAATAATTTATTCAACTTTTTATCAATTTGGTAATTTTTTAAAAGTTTGTGGTTTAACTTAAACTTTTAGAATTTATTATATATAGTATAAAAATAATTATCAAGACTAATTTATATATATATTTTCTAACAATGTGTGTAAAAGTAAAGTAAAAGCACCCTTTTTCTTCTTTTCAGCCAATGTTGTAGAAACAAAATGGCAAAGCTTGGGAGACAAATTTTGTAAAGAGCATTTTAAAACAACAAGACCTCTTACAGATAGTCAAGCTAGATTTAATGGGCAAAACTGTTTATGGAAATTCTATACCCAGCTACTATTCCTGTTGGATGTGTTCTCTTCAAGACACAGAAGGTTTATAAATCATTTGCTGGCATAAATTCAGGAGAAGAGAGAAAAGAAAATGTTATGGCAAATAAAACAGTAATTAACAGTGATTTTTTATGACAATTTAAATAATAATAAATGATGGACCAGAACAAATGAAAAGGTTAAAATCATTTATGGATCAATATTATTGTTCTTTATCAAATTGATCACCCAACATAACCAAATGACAACAAGCCTCAAAATTTTTAAAATTTAAAATGGGATTGTAAACAAAAGGTTGACTTAAGCACTCATAACATTTAATCAAGATGAAGAAACAAAGTTTTACTGATAAGTGTTAATAATAAATTGTTCAGTGTTTATGTTTTTACTGTTGAGTGTTAATAGTTTTCCTGTTTCATGTTAAATTTAAAAATAGTTCAAATTTTTAAAACGAATTTATAAGATTTTTTGTTTCCTACATGAGTTTTAAACACAATTTTCTGTGTGCTTGAAAGGAGTTTAAAGCTCAAATTACATGATGATATAGGACAATAAAAGTGTTTATATTAATTATAGTTATGTGAAATTTATTGTTTAAATATCAAATACAATAAGCATTTATGATTTTATTGCCATGATGAACATCAGCCTTATATTGATCTGAATTTTTTTTTAAATTAACTAATCTAAATATTTTCACAAATTTTTTGAAAATAAATTATTCAAGAATAAAAAA
>MUZC01000821.1:547128-560139 GCA_002072015.1 Radix auricularia | reverse complement strand
TTTTTAAATACGTGGTCTTATTCTATTTAATTTTTAAACAAATGTTCTAGGTCACATCCTGAAAAATTCATTAAAATAAATCTTCTTGGACGACTAACGTCTTCGGTGACTCTAGGCTAGGCACTCTAGTCTAGCGCCAGCGGCCTAGGCCTAAAATTACTAATACTAATAATCAATTTATATTTAATCATAATTAGGAAACAATGTTTTATGTCATTTATGTTAATGTTGCGATCGAATTTTGAAGTAAATGAAATTCAACACCCTTACTCACTCTAAAAGATTTGGGTTTAACCACATGTCACTCTCATCTTTACCAATCTAATGAAATAATGGGGGAGATTTATTTGATTTTTATCTATTCTAATTGTATATGCAAATATTATTTATTAAATAACAACAGTGATTGTTAAGCTAAACAAATAAAAACGAAAGGAGGCGATGTCTATATAATCACACAAAATGTGTGTTTAAATAACGAAAAGGAAAAAGGTTAAAGTTTGTTGTCAAGACAAACAATGTAATTCGCGCGATATCAGCTGAAACAATCGCTTGCAGTGTAACCACCTTAAAAATTACTTTTCAGATGCGCGTTCGCGCGTATACTAGATGAGCGAATTCGCGTGCAGTGTAACCACAGCCTTACATTTATCCGGTTGTATCAGTAGACACTCTTTGAGTCAAAATCGGTGTCTTGAGAATTTTTTATATTTTTGGCTATTAGCGTGGACGTTCAAAGCGAGTTATTTTTGGTGTGTTTTTTTCCCTAGACTTTATTTTGAGCGGTACGCATTGGGATTTACAGTCAAACACTGTTTTTACCACGTTTTTCTTAGTTTGCTTTCTTGTCTGTCTTTCCGGGGCAAAAATTGAATTCCTTTTTTGAACCACTTCTGATCATCCAATTTTGATGAAATTTTGCATGCATACTTGATTCACATGACAATTTAATATTTCATTAATTATAGTACTCAATTCTACTTAATTATAGTAATTATACTAAAAATAAAGATGTATGACGTCATTAACATGAAAATTTCAAGGGAAGTAACATAACCAGGGAATTTTCATTTTTTTTAGTTATTTCCCATGTCTTAAAGACATTAAATTTGAACTAAAAAGTATAAAATAAAAATATTTTAAAACAAGTTTTTAAGATACCACGTTTTGTGAACTAAAAAGAAGAAAATAAATTTTTTCTTGGGCTATGTTGGAACTTCCCTTCCCCTGGGCTGAGCCAGAACTGTTTTGTTGGATGCACATTGTGGACATTTTGTACATACACACTCTTACACACCAAAATATTTTCGAACTGAAAACGTNACGTTTTCAGTTCGAAAATATTTTGGTGTGTAAGAGTGTGTATGTACAAAATGTCCACAATGTGCATCCAACAAAACAGTTCTGGCTCAGCCCAGGGGAAGGGAAGTTCCAACATAGCCCAAGAAAAAATTTATTTTCTTCTTTTTAGTTCACAAAACGTGGTATCTTAAAAACTTTTTTAAAAATATTTTTATTACGGGTTATTTCGTTTTAATAATAATTAATGTAGCTGATGTAGATCTATAACGAAATGTTCATTTATGTGGTTATTATGATATAAATGTTTATTTAATTAATATTTGTATGTTATTATCTCCATGCTGGCACACAGCGCTATATAAATTATCAATTTACTATTATTAGTTATTATCTATTATAAGTATAAAGAATATTATTCTTGACGTGATTCACATGTATGGCCGGTCGAGACAACAGTTGGACGGGATGCACAACATGCCGCCGAAACGACGGCGGAACGTCCTTGGGCGGGATTTGTTGCTCGTTATAATATTAAGTGGTATTTATCCAGTGGGAAGAGATATTTATCTGGTATGTAAAGCTATTTATACTGTGGTGAGATATTAATGCTGGGCGAATTGAAAACTATTTCAGTGACGGATGGATGGATATTAACAAAGCAAAAAAACAACAACTCAGTCATAAAAATAAATATTAATGTTTTGAAAAATATTACTGACATATGATGAATGTCTCAGTAAAACGGTTATTATGTGATGTTAATTCGTGATATTAGTGCATGTTATTATAAAAAGAAAAAGCTTGTGTTGTATAAATCAAACGGATATCCTCTTGTAATGTCGATTGGCTGATGCAGAAAACTGGTTATAGATAGAAAAGTCGGTCTTAACAGTCGATGGCACCAGTCGGTCTCAACAATCTGTCTCAACAATATGTCTCCACAATCAGGGTTAAATATCGGTCGCAACAGTCTGTCTCAACAATCTGTCTCAACAATCGATCTCAATAATCGTTCTCAACAATTTGTCTCAAAAATCGATATCAATAATGGGTCTCACCAATCTGTCTCAACAATCTGCCTTAACAATCTGGGTTAAATATCGGTCTCAACAATATGTCTCATCAACAATCTGTCTCAACCATCGATCTCAATAATCGGTCTCAACAATATTTCTCAACAATCTTTCTCAACAATCTTTCTCAACAATCTTTTCTCAACAATCTTTCTCAACAATCTCTCAACAATCGATCTCAACAATCGGCCATAGCAGTCTGTCACACTAGTCGGTCTAAGCAGTCTGTCACACTAGTCGGTCTAAGCAGTCGAACACAGACGTCAGGCACTGAAGTCACAAACGTAGTCCGACAAAAAATGTAAACAAAGTAGTCGTGTACTAACTAACCTTTCCGTGTAAACGATGTACTTTGTGCCCCAAGTGTCCACGGGAAAGATCAAGAGCGTGTCCACAGAGTTGGTGTTTTCCTGCACCAGTAACGTCACGCCGAATGACTTAGATGACGTCAGTCTGTAGCTGCATCTTGGTCCTATCGTCGTCACACCGGCTCTTTGTGATAGGACAATTGAACAATTGGCTTGAGTCCATGGATGGAAGTAATCATTCAAAGCTCTTTGTAGTTTTTATTATTATCTATATAAAATTCTCATCATGGTCCAACCATGACGGACACCAAGTAGCAAGCTATCTGACCCCACCGACCAATGAGATTGCAAGAAAAGTTAGTGCGCAGCGTAGGGGTCATCGATGTTGAATTGAAGTCAATTACTATGTTCTTTAAGAACAAGAAAATGACATGTATTTCTTAGTGTAGTTGTTATTACATTCGCCTAACACGCGGAGGTTACAGGTTCAATCCTCAGCTAAGACATTAATTTCTCAATTTTTTAAAAGTGTCTGTGCCCGTTCATTTCCCACTTTGTATTCGATCATAACTACGCAACACCATACAAGCACAAGACGAGTGGAAATAAGCTTGACGAATGACTTTTATCAGGATATGCCAATTAGTTTTTAGTTGGCTAGCGGGGTGGCAAATGGCTAACGACAGTACACATGTTTCCAGATCAACAATGCGACGCAGTTATCCCCGCATCTGAGGTTCATTGGCATTGTTGCGATTTCATCGTGATGTAGTATGTGTCTGTTCACCCCCCCCATTCTTTCTTTGCACTATCTATGAGCAAATTTGCGGCGTATGCTACGCTGTGGGCACCTAGTATTTATTAAATCACAATATACGATCCGCAGCATACGATGCCGACTCGCTCATCATAGATGAGAAAGCGGACATACACAGCAACACGAAGGGAGCAAACGTGGAGACATGTACACAACGGTTGTTTTTACCTGGCCACCACACTTTACTACCATCCTTTGCCAATCCTAGGATTAGTCATGTTCGAAAAACATGGGGAAAGAACGGACAGAAAAAAAAAACCCTTTAACTTTGTTTTAAAATTGTTCCATCTGGGAATTAAACCCAGGACTTGCCACGTGCAAGGCGGACGCGATAACCACTACAGTAAGAATCATATGGTAGCCTGTGAAGTAACAACGCAAGTGAACGCAAGAAGCATTGTTGGCATACATTTTTTCTCTTTTCATCCCACTCCGCTTGCCCACTATGATATTTCGACCCCTAGCGGAGGTAATTCGCCATGCTCATTTGCACATGGTCGTTTACGTGAATTATATTTAAAGAAGATAAGGGCGTCAGGCGTCAGGTGTGTGCGGGAATAAGTTAATGTCTTACTTGAAAGTATCGTAACACTATACACAGTAGAATTTAAGTGTCCAAATATACAATGTCTTTATAAAAATGTGCATCCCTTAACTATTGAATCCCTCCCCCCCTTGATTTTCTCTATGGCATATTTCCAAAGCTCTTTACTCAAGAGCATGATTGAAGCCCTCTGTCATATTATAAGTTTTTTTATGGTCTTTATTCAAACGTCAGTTGAATTTGCCTCTCTCACATTCTTAAGTTTTCGCAACGTTTCGTTAATTTTCTTTATAACGGTTTCCTCCCCAGAAAAAGTACTTTAAGGGAACGGACTTCTTTATTGAGATCCATTTCACTGCCATGCATGCACACTCCAGGTAATGCTAATTATTTTAAGTAAACGTAATGTTCTTAATTTAAATCTCGTCTCTTCCATCAAAGTATTATATCTAAAAATGATTAACATAAATCTGCCCCTTTGCTGGGACTGTATGGCGAACTATTAGCTTTGAACCTAAACTTACACACATCTCGCCGCCACGTGATATTGTATGACGGATGCCGCTGGTACATTGATGCTTTCTTTAAGCAGATCAAGATTTTCCAAACTTTCTACCGAAAACTGGACCTGAAAGTCGTGTACTTGCATTATATTATTCTGTACAGTTTTCTTGCAACAATTGGCATTTTTGTATGTATTTCAGCAACCCACAAACGATCACTAATCATGACTTACTAGCAATCATTAAAGTTTTGAAAATATTTTATGGCTTTAATATCATCTTATCGCTTTAATATTATTTATAGATGATCTGAGACCTTTTACAACAAATTAAAGAACACGAACATGACTTTTAGAAGGTCATAAAAATGTGGAATTTTAAAACGAAATGACGTGCTTTCAATAAATCACATCACGTGTCTTTTTTATAACTAAATTAAGGATATAAAATTAATACAAGTCATAAGCAGAAGAATATATATGAAAAATGTTTAGAGAATATATGCCCAAAACTTAATTAGAAGTGGCGGAAATAAAATGATAAAAATTCGAATTATTTATGACGCAGTCCCGCATGTCTAGACTATAAAGCCAACAAAACATAAAGTACGCACTTACAAAAGTAATTCAACTGAATTAAAATTTCTAAGACATACTACATTAAGGGGTGGGAAAACTACGTTCCACGGGCCACATGCTGCCCGAGACTAAGTTTTTTTGCGGCCCGCGGACACATGTGATAAAATCGAACAAAATCCAATAAATGTATGGTAAATATGAATGATTATACTTAAAAAGAGGCTAAAATTTGGTTACTTTATCATATATTAGTTATGCAAAATTAAAAATAAAGGGAAAAAAACAACAAACAATGACACAGGATGTAAGAAATCCTTTTATGTCAATTGCACTGATGGAGGCATTTATTAACTCAAACGCCTACTGTCCTGCTAGTTTAATAATACAGCTCAAATTTAATGTTTTCATTCAGTGGCTTAGCTAGAAATTTTTAAGGGTTTGGGGGCCCGGAGGCTTAACATCTTTGGGGGGCCCCACATACAATGCGGTTGCGTAATATTTAATGCAATTTTTTTTCGAACACTAAGTTATGGCCCCCCTTCAAAGGGGACCCGGGGGACTTTCAAATTAGGATCTACTTCCATAGCTACGCCACTGTTTTCATTACAGTATTTTTGTGTATTTTGTATTTTATTTCAAAGCTTTATTGCAGTCCTATTCTCTAAATAAAAAAAACACCGACAGAGGTGTAATGACGAATGCCACAAAACAACTTAAGTAAGTTTCATGCAAGCTGTTGCTCATGCCAAAACGGAAATACAAAAGTTGTTTCTCAAAAACAATAGCCAGATAACAAACGGACCTGTAAGTCATTGACGTCCATATTGCTGACAAACAGCTTGACCAGATTCTCCATCGAATTCGGGATCTTAGGCAGCGCAAACAGAAACATTTTCCCCATCGATGTTACGACTGCTGTGAGATTGAGCATACCAAAAAAAAAAAGTTTTAACAAGTTAGTTTATGTGGTCATAGTGTTTGTGTGTCTGTGTGTGTGTGGTGGTTGACAGATAGAGGATTTTAACTCGGTACTCCTAGAATCAGTGGATAGATCATACGAGAAGATAGATCATATCAATGAATTGATCGTATCTGGGTATAAAGACCAGAATCGGAGTTTACATGGAAACTCCTAGAATAAGTTGTTTGTGAAAAAAAAATTTTTTTAACCGTTTCTTTTTTTTTCGAAGTTCAATATAAACATTAGATTAAAAATAGACCTCGAAATATTTTTGTAAAATATATTTTATCATTTTCACATCATATACGTCATAGCTGTAATAAACTTTTTTTAAGTATGACTAAAATTCTATACCAAAAAAAATCTATTATTCATCAAGTCATTTAAGGACAGCGTTTGAAACAGTAAACAAATATTGCTTACCAAATATGGTGTTGCTGAAATAAATGATCACGACCAGGATTTGAACCACTTGATTCATGTTCACAGAGGCAAGGATTTATTGGTCAGTTATTCACATAAACTGTTCATAGGTCTTCTTTAAATTAAAAAATATATTTATTTTTTTAAAAATGTTTATGATTAGATGGGAATGATCAATAATCAATACTTTCAATACAAAGCCCAAAATGAATATTATCGGGAATTTAGGGCGGTCAACCTTATAGGCAGGTCTGGCGGGTAACCTTTTTGGCGCCACGGGGTCTGGCGAGTGAGTCCAAAGGGCCAGAGGTGAAAATGTGACGTTCGGTTGTTATCTCGGTAGGACTGGTCAGGCAGACCGTGGGAAGTTAGATGAAAGAGGAGCCGACGAGGGTTGGCGATTACAGCAAGTGACCATGGCGGGTTACGTCAACCACCTCACCCCGTCTTATCTAGGTACAGGTACAATTGATTGACATTTTGACTTTCGGACGGTGGGAGCTGGGGGCGGAGTCTGGGGGCGGAGTCTGACAGGTATAAGAAGAACTCAGACTCGGACACTCAGACATAGGGAGATATGGATAGGGCAGAGTTAGGAACACGAAGTTAATTAGGGATGAGTGTTAGTTAGATAGTTAAAGAAGTTAACGAATTAAACATGATTTATTTGTGCAGTCTGACTTGAAGTTTAGTGATTGTATAATAATTAGCCAAGTGTGCGCAGATTATAGAAATAGAGTGAAAGTAGATAGAGACAATTGACCCAAGAACAACCTATGAACTTCAAAATATTTAATTTAATGAAATGTAGTATATTCCTGCATTTAAGACCACCAAAATGAATTTGTCGTTCCCGGGGATAAATAATTGTCGTGTATAATTCGCACCTGTGGATAAGTCCTACCTATGATTACATCTTATCAGTGGATGGACCTCACTAGTGAATAAGTCCTAACTATGATTACATCTTATTAGGGGATGGACCGCACCAGTGGATAAGTCCTGCCTATGATTATACCTTATCAGTGGATGGACCTCACCAGTGGATAAGTCCTACCTACGATTATATCTTGTCAGTGGATGGACCTAACTAGTGGATAAGTCCTACCTATGATTATATCTTGTCAGTGGATGGACCTCACTTGTGGATAAATCCTACCCATGATTATATCTTGTCAGTGGATGGACCTCACTAGTGGATAAGTCCTACCTATGATTGTATCTCATCAGGGGATGGACCGCACCAGTAAATGGGCTGCATAAATTTGTATAATAGATAAATTCGGTCGACATATCTGACAAATGGATTGGTGCCACCACTGGATGATTATCTCCAGTGAATAGATCAAATCTTTGGTTTATCGTGACACATACACAAAAATATTCCAAATACTCAGGTAAATTCTTATGTTCTGGTATCCTATGATTGCTCCCGTTAAAAAGCTCACTTATCAAAAACATCTAACTGGGCCTAATTTAAAAAAAAAAAATGAAATTGAGAGTAAGACACATTTTTAAAAAAAGGGTTTAAACATACAAAATTATATTCATAACATGTAGAACTCTAAGTGTGTCAACAATATACATCTAATTTTAATTTGTAATATGTGATAAAGAAAAATTTAAAAAAAATCAATATCACTTTTTAAATTAAAAAAAACCTAGGTAAAATTGAAATTTCTTGAAACACATACCACTTTAAGAGCTCTAGAAACTAAATACAAAATTGTTTACGATCAATCGTGATAACTTTGTTGTTGAAATTGAATATTTAACGTGTAAATAATAGTAATAATACAATTACATTATTACATATTCGAGAGGTTGGTCTTATTACTAAAGTTATTACTCTTATTAAAACCTATAATATTTATCTGAACTACTGCTTGATATCAAGCAGTCACGAAAGTGAATCAAAAATATCACGCAAAAACATGAAAAGTTGTAAAATCGTGGTCTGAAAAAATTACAATATAATTCAGCAAAATCTAAGTCATGCTAGTCATTTTAAAATTAAAATTATTCCCAGAAACATTATATCCAAGTTTTTGAAATACCAGCTGCATACTTTCAAGATGCATTTGTTTTTGTTTGGTGCCTTATGTTTTCCCCATTAGCAGTGTGCAACTATGATGAGTTTTAAAAAACACAAACTATTTTCGCTCAACGATGAGATATTGAAATTTTAAGCCACTTAATAATTTTAGATAATAGATCTATGTGAAATAATCGTTCAGCACCTCAATAAACGAACGATAAACATTAGAAAATCATTTTCAAAATTTTAACATATAGTCTAGATCTATTTGTTTGTGGGCAAAGTTTCATGTAATTTAACTTTAAAAAATAGATATTTTGTTGAAAAAATGTCATCTAAAGAAGTTTTTAAAGTAACTTCAAACTTCAAAGGGATTTTATTTTTTAAATATTTAATTCAAGATTTAAAAAATAAAATCTTTATGCGACTGCAAAATTTCAATCGTAATCATTTTATGTCTCTTCATCTGAACAGCTAAAGCTTAACCCTTAAAGATAATTTTATCTCATACTAGATGCCCGCGGCGTAGCATACGCCGCTTATGATTTAGTGACGGGTGACATTTTATGAAAGTAATTGTTGAGGAGAGTGTGTGACTACTTTTCTGTCACTAAGCGCAAGGAGAGCACGAAGTTATTATCCCAATGTCGAGAAATAAAACTTACATCCGTGTTGCGAAGAAGTGGGAAATGAACGGGCACAAACACAAACATTTTTAAAAATTAAAAAAGTAATGTCTTAGCTTGGGCTTGAACCTACGACCTCCCACGTGTTAGGCGAATGTAATAACCACTACACTACGAAATACATGCAATTCTTTTGTTCTGAAAGAACAAAGTAATTGACCTTAATTGAACGTATTTTTGGCTTGGTCTCGATGATCCCCCCACCCTATGCACTAACTTTTCTTGCAAGCTGATTGGTCGGTGTGGCAGGAAGACAGCTCGGTGTCCGGCATGGTTGAACTATGAAAAGAATTACACATATTGATTTGGTAACATTTGAAATAAAATAATGTTTTCTTAATTATCTATATAATTCGCCAGGATTAAGGACAAGCACTCGACGCCGCGAGTAAGCGAGCATGAGTAATTTTGACTCCAAAATTTAGATGCACTGAATATATTCACAACGTGTTTCATTACATTAGATTCTAATTTAACATGTGTCGACGAAACACGGAAAAAACTACATTTATGGCACCGATCCCCCAATGAGTTGTAATTTTATAAAATATTCCGGTTACCATTGCTCGAGTGTATTCAACGATTTCACAACATTTCATGCCTCTATTTAGAAGGGGCGTAGGAGAATTAGTATGAGTGAAGGCTTTTCCTTTCATTAGTAAAGATGTATCCAAAAGTTGAAATATTCAGGGCTTTTAAACTTAACGTCTTACTTCGTTTTGGCCCGGAACCTTATTGTCATTTATTCTTATATAATTTGACCGCCTCCTATTGCTGGGGTATTTTGCTAGTAGGCCTATATTATAAATTGACTATTCAAGAGGCAAAATCTTTTGATAGTTTTCAATAGTTTATTGGAAATACACGAGATAATTTTTGTCTAATTTGATTCAGTGAAATTTTACCTGATGAATTCGTCACAATGTGTGTGAGACAAACGTTTGTGATAAACATGTGTGTGCTGTAAATATATGATGCGTGTTGTGAATGTGTGTAATAAATGAATGTTTATGATTTGTATGACGTGCATCTGTGTATTTGATTTACATGTGTGACGTGTGGGTGATGTGTGCGAGTTTGATGTGCATGTGTGTGTAATGTATATAGTTGTATGTGATGCATACGCATATGATGTGTGTGTGTTTGAAATAACCCAAATTCTCTCTGAGAAATAATGTTAAGCCCCAATAACGGCTTTACGCTGTCACCAGCTTCTCTCCTCGACGTTCCACTTTCTGTGGCTGAAAATAAAAAAAGAAAACATTTTATGTGGAGTGAGTGAAGTATGGGCTGAATTTTCTTTCTTTGAGATGAAATCTTTCATCATTTTGACTCCATAATTTCCATGCACTGAATATATTCACAAAGTGTTTCATGCCTTTAGATTCAAAATTAAAATGTGTCGACAAAACACGATTTCCCAAAATAACTTTTATCACTTATTACATTGTGATTTCAAATCGTTTCTTTTCAATATTTTCCCCAATTGAGAACATTGTAAACCCCAAAATGTCTTGACTTTGGTTGGATCCGCTTCTTATCAGGCTATAAAAATGATAGCATTAGAATCTTTTGACATTCCACAGTTCAAATAATCTGCTCGGCATTCATGACTCTATGCATCTCCTCTCTCCCTTAAGAAAGCCTTAAACATAAAATAAAAATCTATCACAGACAAACTATTGACGTTGAAAGGAAATTTACATAATGCCGTGATAAGAAAATTTAGTTTCCCGTTGTTGTCCTATCATCCCGGGGCCGGTAATGGCGTGCCGACATCAAAGCCGGACTAGATTGAATTTGTAGCCACGAGAAATGGATTTCCAGATGGTTTGCTTTGGCCGTGCAGCGTCTTCAAGGGGTCATCCTGATTGCGTTTCAAGACTTTAATAATGGGGGCCCCGCCTTTGTTGTTAAACCAGCTGGGTAAAGTAAGTCGTTACATCAGTACGCAACGTGCCTGTACCCCATAGTTTAGAGTTTAGATGGTGATGAACGTTTTTGCCTGTCAGTAATATAAATTTAAAAAAAAAAAAAAATCCTTCCAGATGGATCCTTTGTTGGTCATTATATTTTATTCAAATTTGTTTTTTTCCGGATTTACAGGAAGGTCAAATTTCACCGTTTCCTATTCTAAAGGCCTTTATATGAGGAATACAAGAAGTACCGTCTTTACGCATAGGCCCATTGGGCATTAGCCCAGGGCTCACGAGCATAAGGGGCCCCATGGGAATATGTTTTTTAAATATATATTATGTTTATTTAACTTTTTATTCCTGCAGGAAGGGCGCACTATTTCTTTGCCCAGGGGCCCAACACTATTTCTTTGCCCAGGGGCCCAACACTATTTCTTTGCCCAGGGGCCCAACACTATTTCTTTGCCCAGGGGTCCAACACTATTTCTTTGCCCAGGGACCCAACACTATTTCTTTGCCCAGGGGCCCAACACAACACTATTTCTTTGCCCAGGGACCCAACACTATTTCTTTGCCCAGGGGCCCAACACAACACTGTTTCTTTGCCCAGGGATCCAACACTATTTCTTTGCCCAGGGGCCCAACAATTTTTCTTTGCCCAGGGGCCCAACATTATTTCGTTGCCCAGGACCCTACACTATTTCTTTGCCCAGGGGCCCAACACTATTTCTTTGCCCAGGGGCCCAACACTATTTCTTTGCCCAGGACCCTACACTATTTCTTTGCCCAGGACCCAACATTATTTCTTTTCCCAGGGGCCCAACACTATTTCTTTGCCCAGAGGCCCAACACTATTTCTTTGCCCAGGAGCCCAACACTATTTCCTTGCCCCGGACCCTACACTATTTCTTTGCCCAGGACCCAACACTATTTCTTTGCCCAGGGGCCCAACACTATTTCTTTGCCCAGGGGCCCAACACTATTTCTTTGCCCAGGGGCCCATAACTATTTCTTTGCCCATGGACCTAACACTATTTCTTTGCCCAGAACCCAACACTATTTCTTTGCCCAGGGGCCCAACACTATTTCTTTTTTCCCAGGACCCAACACTATTTCTTTGCCCAGGACCCAACACTATTTCTTTGCCCAGGGGCCCAACACTATTTCTTTGCCCAGGACCCAACACTATTTCTTTGCCCAGGACCCAACACTATTTCTTTGCCCAGGGGCCCAACACTATTTCTTTGCCCAGGGGCCCAACACTATTTCTTTGCCTAGGGACCCTACACTATTTCTTTGCCCAGGGGTCTACATCGCCGAATTGATCATGATGTCACATGTTGGATCCTAAATCTTAACTGTTACAGAAGATTATTGCGTCCTAAGCTTATCTATGGTTTGTGTCTAATCCTGCATTCTTATTAGAGTTTTAAATGTCGATTAAGTGTTGGTTTACAGGCATTGTCACGCTAAAAGTATGTTTTCCTTTTCTTTTCATAACTAAGAAATAAATCTGCTCAGTCAATGGTGCTATATATCACAAAACCGTTGACTTAGACGATTTTGCGTAATAGTTTCAGAAATTTTCCTCCATGGTAAAAAAATCCAAATTAAAAAAAAAGAACTGAAGATTTCTTGAATGATCACTAGTAGGGCTGTCAATTTTGTTGAAAAATGCTGCCCGGGTACCCGTCCAAATTTCGAACGGGTACCCGGGTTACCCGTTCAAAACATCACATAATTTTCCCCGTCATACAGCTATACTATGCAACCTAGCCACTTTCCATGCACCTTATTTCTCACAGTAACCACACGGCCAACGTCTAAAAGTGACGCCACGTGATTTTGGCCAATTTATACCC
>MUZC01000821.1:523746-546193 GCA_002072015.1 Radix auricularia | reverse complement strand
AAAAAAAAAGCCATATGGGAGCCGAAGTTTTGCCTCCGTTAATATAGACAATGTAGTTACATTTTCACGGGTACCCGGGCGGAATTTTACTACCCGGGTAATCAGATGGCAACGGGTACCCGGGTACCCGTTGACAGGCCTAGAGTCACTAGATTATAGCATTCAACTGAAGGTAGAGTACTACAAGACGACAGACACTCCAATGTACAAACACAAAATCATATTTAGCTTTAATTTGAATGAACTATCTCTAGCAAAGGGTCATAATATTGCTCTTAATTTGTTTTTGTTTTTTTAATAAAAAAGGATATCAACTTTTCCTAACTGCTCCTATCAAAGTATCATGGTGTGTAATTCAAAGAAAAATGTCTTTTGTTTTTTGCTTTATGTCAGTTTAATAAAAAAAAAAACTCTGACTACCAAGAGTTGTCTCCCTTATCCTATATACTCTCGACCCCAGCTCAGCCTAATACATACTGCCACAATACTCATTGGATCCCTTCGTGATGATCGGTTTAGTTAGTGTCACTAATAAAAAATTACAGTTCCCCCCCCCCCCGGTTGTAACAGCTAGAGATTATGTTGCATGCATGATGGCGTGTGCTTTACCCCGTATTCCTGTTGATTTGTGTGAGCGTTTATGAAATGACGTGAGTGCTGGTGACAGATGGCTGAAATTTTTGGAGCATAAAAAACAATAACATGCCTCTTTGGAAAAAAAAAGAAAAAAAAAAGAGCAGGATTCTCATATTATTTTTGGTTTGCCGTCGTAAGTAGGGGCGTATAATTTTTTTAGCGCATTTTCGAGAAGTCGAATGCGCTATTGCACCCGTTTTGTCCGTCCGTCCGTCATCACCCTTGATCTCAGCATCCATAAGTCCTAGACCCATGAGGTATATATGTTTTTTGTATGTCCTGACCTGCCATTTGTGCATCAACACTCTGTTACTCGATCCGTTAAAAAACCCCGTTAAAACTACCAAAAAATATTTCGAATCGAGAGGTAACACTAGCGCAGGGAACGGCCGCCATTGCCGGAAGTCGAATGCATAATCCTTGGGGCATTGAAGAGTGGTGCGAAAGGGTGCAAAAGAATTAGTTGTTTTTTTTTAGTTGACGTCATTAGAATATGTGTAAAAGTTTAGAGAGTTTTACGTCATCATTTGTGGTGACTTGTAGTTAGATTAAAGAGAAAATAATTTTTTTTTAAATGTAAAGAAATGACTTTTAAATAAAAAAAAATGTCAGGTATATTCATTACACAAGAAAATTCATAAAAATATGTCTAAAATCTAAACACAATTACTGATAACTACATAATTCTGATATCTAACATAAGTACTGATACATAATACGAAAATGCGCTAACACGTCCTGAATTCCAATAGGGACCAGGCTTAACATTATTTTTTATAACTTTCAATAAAGCTTACAAACTTCGTGTTTTTTATTTAGCGACTTCACATCTTATGTCTTCAAAAATATATGTCAAACTAAATTGGTAAGAAAATGTTATTGTTTTAAATAGGGCTGATTAAAATAATTGTTTTAATTAATCGGGAACAAATTTAGTCGATTAATTATATATAGATCCCACTAAGACTCGCGATTCATTATTTCTAGGAATTGTTTAAGTCGCGGTAATTTCATAGCTCTCAAATTTTGTGACGTAACAGCAAATTCGTTCTGCTGTGCAATAGATAAGGAAGAAAAACCTTTTTGTTTAAGTATGCACCTCTAAATAAATAATAATAATAAGAGGAAAAAGTTTGTAAGTAGCAAAAAGTATAAATTGTTAATAAATTGTAAAAAAATAATATTATAAATATTTTCATAAATTTTAATCAAATTTCAATCGATAAAATCGATTTAAAAATGCAATTAATCGATTAATTAATCGTTAATTTCCACCGCCCTATTATTTAATATCATTATTATCCAAACCTTGCATATAACGCATAATGTAGCACAAAACTATGTTCATTTTAATCCATTTGAGATTGCAGAATTTTAACTAAAGAAGTTAGAACCTATAAAATCTAGATAGATTCTATATTTTAAATTACGATCAATTTATAAGAATACATTATGTGGGCTAGTTACTTTAGTTGATGGAAAATTTTTGCGTTTTTGCCATAAATGTTTGACAGTCTAATTCTTGTCACTCCTATTTATTAATAAGAGCAGACGGCTATCATGATCATGACCATTTCATAAAAAAAATAATTAAAAACTGTTTAAAAAAAAACAAGTTTATATACGAGACATAACTATAAGATTGTATATTATAATAGGCAGCGCAAGACAATCCAAAAATACACAATTTATAAAGAATTGTTAATATAAGACGCAACTTATTGCGCGACAGGAAAGGTTGTTCACTATAATTCGCACCACGACACTCTATCTCAAAAAATAACATGATGCAAATAAATAAATAAAATAATCTAAAAATTCAATAACTTAATTACAGTACATTTGATCGATCTGAAGTTTTGATACATAATGTTTATTATCGGCACAAATCTGCCTGCAAAATTTCAGCGCGCTAGCTTACGAGGAAGTGGATGAAAAATCGATCCAAAGTTTCTTCGGCAAGTAATCAAGGGCCCAAGCAGACACCACGATCTAATATAAAGGATTTTTAAAAATTCAAGTAACAATTAAATTTAAAAAAACAACAAAAACAAATCTAATTTATTAGAATTTTGTGTGATACGCATGAATAATAATAAGCCGTAAGCAAATACCTAGAAGGGGTGTAAATTTTTTAAAAAATAAATGGTGTTTCGACTCCGCTGTGTTACATTCAGGTCACCTATAAGTCGGTCATGACGTCACAAAAATATACATAAATAATTCCCTCGATTTTCTTTTATCAGCACAGGGGATGTTTACCCATCTTAACCCTCCTTTTATCTAGCAGATAAGCTAAAAATATTGATGGCTTAAAGACAACACCCTTTCCCTTTCCCATAAATTTTGTTTTTCCTTTTGCGATGATTGAAATTGTGTTATCTGTACGCTGAGCAGAAGACATGCCCGCAGCCTGAGGGTTTTAATGAAAGCCTATTTTTAGCCGTGGGTTAAAGGTTTGCCAACGGAGGTGTTGTTGAATGTTGGAGAGTCAGACAGACTGGTCACTTTTTAGAGATGCCTGCCTACACGAGAGATATCAGTAAGCAAGCAGCATGTCGTGATTTTCGTGAAAAGCCACTGTGTGGATTGCTTTTTTAACTACCAATCGCAGTTGACAGTGGAGGATATCAAGAGGATCAAATACTCCCGCCATTCTACATAAAAAAAATTCATTTGAGGGATTGGGGAGGGGTGTGTGAGGGAGGAAGATTTGAACCTCAAAGTTTTTTTTATAGAAATTTAAAAAAAAAAAATTAAATAAAAATTAAGCTTCAAACAAACGCATCAGTCTGTGGCATGTGAAACAACTGACTTCGTTTAACCCTCTCGTTACAATGAGAGCCTCCCTGAGTCCACATCATAAAACATGCATGCAACCTCTGAACTCAGTCATTGTGGTGAATGCTTAAAAATGTTAGCACAAGATACTTGTTACTGTTTAAAAAAGCACAATGGAAACTATAATATAATAATAATAATAAAAATAAGAGATGTAATAAAAAAAATAGAAAAAATAATATAACACTTAAAACAATAATTATGTCATTATAATAAAATACATGGTTCTTTTCCTTTATCTTACCCCCAAAATATTTTTTGGAAAAAAATCTTATTTGCACTACGTGACAACAAGTGGTAACCCTAAACCTAACCCTAACCCTAAACCTAAACCTAACCCTAACCCTAACCCTAACCATATAGAAATACTGTATTTTACTATAAAAAAAATTTGGGGTAAGATAAAGGAAAAGTACCAAATACATTTAAGACGTCAGCAGCAAATATAATAAACAGAAGATAATATATAAGTTATATAAATTTATAATGTAAAAATGATTACAGGACCATGTTTGATTCACATTTTATCATAATTTATATGGTTAGTTTTTTTAACTCTACTTTTACAAACGGTGAAGTTTCCAACTAGGGAGTGTTCATTTATTTTATGGGCCACATACTTTGAATCAATTGTTTCTATCTTATCCGAGATTTTACGGTCATGCTAAACCATTGTATCGAGTTATTTTTTCTAAGGATCCATCCATATAATACGTACGCAAGAAAAGTCATATTTTCCTACCACCCCCCCCCCTTTACATGTTGCTCTCCGTTTTCGGGGATCCGCCTTCCTTATGCGTCCGTACAAAACGTTTCGGTAAAGAGCCTTCCTTAACAAACAATACACCCCGTTAAAAAATAGATTTTAATCAGAGTCACAAGATATTAGGTTTAATTTATATATTTTTTTGTAAAATCGTGTTTTTCATATTGAAACTTTAAATGAAATACAATAGAACATTTTTATTGTCTTGAACACTGCATTAAAAAAAAACTGATTTAAAACAACGATATTATCAGTGAAATCGCGTCCCGTTATGGACATATCACGGCTGAGGCAACGGTGGGCAAAAGAGTAACTTCAGCATTTCAGAAAATTGAAATATAAATCAGAAGGATATATTTTAGGGACTGACTTTAAGTAATGCTTGAACGTTTGGTCTGAATTAGAGGCGTCACTAGGGTTGGTGTCACCCGGGGCGGTAGCTCATGGTGTCACCCGGGGCGGTAGGTCATGGTGTCACCCCCTCATGATTTAATCCATAGAACTCTTCCGTGTTTTCCAGTGCCAAATAACGGGAATATATAGAATTGTATGGTCTGGTGTCACCCCCCTGATGGTGTCACCCGGGGCGGCCCGCCCCCTCCGCACCCCCCTAGCGACGCCACTGGTCTGAATTAAATGTTAGTTACTTCCATGTAATTAAAAGTTGAGAACTTACTTTGCATTACAAAAATAAAACGTTATTGCATGTCAGTCTTGACTCAGTTGGTCTTGAATGCTGTTTGCTGCTTGATCGGTTTACGTTACTAGGCTTAGTATTACGCAAATTAAATTAGTCGTGCGTACGCACACATTAAGTCGAGACCTCCCTACCCTCCCTTTACGCATTCGTACGCGAAATCCGGTTAATTAAACATCCCCCTCATTGCGTACGTAATTATTGGATGACCCCAAAGTGGACACTACATTATCAGTTATAATTATTTAAATTTTAAACAAATTTGAAAATCAAATTCGATGGTTATTTTTAATCCGATGATGAGGGCAGGGTTTGGTTGGTGGTATGGTAAGGTTGCTTGGGTTAAAATCTTGATTAATTTGGATTTTTTTCTCTATATTCTCTCTAAAGTATTTCGATAAATGTTTCATAGATGACTACACGAACTAAAATCGTCAATATACTTATGGTAGGTGTTTAAGTTTTCATTGGTTTGCATCCCGTGATTTGGCTTCGCCGGATGATCATAGGAGATGACCCCTTACATAGACACCCAAATCATATCATTTGATCATCACTTTTGTGTTTCAATAACAATCCAGACTTGACCGCTCCACTCAAACATAACCGTATCAACACCAAACACAGGTGCGTTGTTGTGGACTTCAGTCCTGGCACAACAAAACCAGGTGCTAGGCGTGACGCGTTTAGACGGCCACTGTGCGATCGACCGGCACGGTTTGGTGACAGGGTGATTAGTGGTACCACAGCGTGGTCAATCAATAACACACCATGTTTTTTGGGGGGGTTGTGTTTTCAAAGCTGAGCCGCTTCAGGATATTGGAGTCATGGGTTAATGGCCGCGTCATGTGTTGGCTGGTTGATCACAGTGACTCTTTCAGAACACAAAACAATTTCTACCAACATTCTTTCATGTGCCAACCCGGAAAGCCATTTTGAAAATGTGTGGGCATAGATGTTTTTAGATGTAGATTTTGTTGCAGCATCGCTAAACTTTAAATAAGTATTATTATTAATTTTAGATATCGGAGTAAAGAGGTAAAAGGCAATTTAAATATTTTTCAATGCGACTTTGCTTATTGTAAAACTTTTTGTCGTAATGGAAAATGAATAGAATCTATGTTTCTTTTTTTTCTCTACAAGTTGTGTAATCTAAATAGTTTTAAGTGGATTTAAATAAACCAGACGAAACTTTATCTGTGAAGAATATTTTGAAATGTTTTTCCTTTTGTCTTCATTTCCTTCTATTCTATTTACTTTCTTCGATGCTTCTCCTTTTTTAGTCCTAATTTATAGTGAAACTACTGCAACCTGTCTGCTAAGTTTCAGCTCGATATGATCACGGGAAAGGGGTTTTAAAAACATGTTTAATATAATGCGCATTGCTTGACAGATTAGCATAAACATTTACAGATCGGCAATATATTGCAAAAAAAGTAGGGCCAATATTAGGGGAATAAGAAAAAAGGTTTTTCAATATAATACGCACCACGATAGTCTAGCACAAAAATTAACGTGCTACATAGAGATAAATAGAGATAATCTAAACGTTCATTAATTTAATGAAGGTACATTCGATCGATCTGAAATGTTGATATATCACTTTTATCGTCGGCACAAAGCTTCCTGCAAAATTGCAGCTTGCTAGCATACGGGAAAGCTGTTTGAAAATCGATCCAAAGTATTTTCGGCAAACAAAAGAGGCATCCAGTATTCAAGCAGACGTAATTTAAAAAAATTTAAAAAATCAAGTTTTTGACCGTAAATTCTTTATATACGGGACTTAACTAAAAATAAAAGTTCATAAGCATCGCTGGCATACGGTGAAATATGTTAAAAATCAAACCAAATTTTCTTCGGCAAACAAGGCATTAACCAGACACCACGAGGTGATGTAATATAAAGGATTTAAAATGACATCCTATTGCAGTTATTGACGATTCTTTTTGGGCGGCGTGCCCCACATTCAACAAACCCCCACTTATTTATGTAGCAAAGTGCCGACACTCCCAAGAAACCTGAAAATGGGGGTTTGGCTGGGCTGGTTTGTTTAGGAAGTAATATTTCAGTCACGTGTCGGCTGATGAGGCTATGTGTGTCGACAGTGACACGCGTGCTTTAGGTTCGCCTTCACTGTCCTACTGTATAGCGTAAATATTTGCATGTACGATTGCAATGGGAGCCTGGTCAATTTTTTAAAAACTTTTTTGTGTGTTTTGTTTTGGTTGTTAGCCTGTGGAGCAGCAACTTGAATAAACGTGTTGCTACGTTTTTTTCTTTCTGTTTTTACATGTGTTTCAGTACGATCGTGGGTGGGAGATCCACTTTATATTCTCATTTTACAGAATAGAATTACCACCGATCGTAAAACTCAACACGATGACTTCATCGATAAATTATGCCCTGTACCACACGTGTGTGCATTTCATAGGTACGTAATTGTGTAGGCTCATAAATGACGATCGCATTGACGCGTTTATGCTTCACTTATTGTTTAAGAAATGTGACATTTATGTAATTCGGATTATGTGGGGAATGTTAAGCTTTTAGTCTGCTATGTATTCATTTACATAACAGTTTTATGCGAGACTAGCAAAATACCCGCGCTGCGCAGCGGCAAAGTAGGATTCAATTAGCGTTGGGAACTCTCGGACACAATTTCTTTAAAATTGGCCAATTTTGACCACAAATACAGTAAGAAAGTTGAATATGATAACCGACATGGGCGCCGAAACACCATAATAAACACTTCATTGGTTTCGGATAGCTGATGGGGTGTCCATATTTTTTGACAATGGGACCATAGTAAAAATTATCAACACGACGAATTTTGTCGACAGTTGTGATTGTTAAGTGTAGAATTTCGAAAAACCTGTTCATCTTTTAAGCATCATGGTTTCAGTACTTTATAGATTATAAATATGAGCCATCAAGTTCCTATGTAGCAAATGTGATCAAGAACTTCCCATTGTAGCCAGAACAAGGCGTGAGAATGTACTCAACAACCTCCCAAAGTTTTATGGTTATTAGATGATTGAAATATTTTTATGGCTCAATTAAGGAAAACGACATTAAAGGCCCCACAGTCGCCATCGGTAAAAGTTGTAAAGTTCAAAGCAACTGTTGGTTTTAATCTGATGATAACAAGACGAGTCAAGATGGTGTGAAATCGAATGGGGAGTAAAGAAAGTATTTAAAGTTTAAGGAAAAAGTTATAATGGACATAATGAGTTTAATGAAATACAGTATGTTAATTACGGTCATCAAGCTTTTATGCAATGATTTTGAGCAAGTTTCCACCATTAGAACAGTTGCAAAAATTTAAATAATTTTTTATAAAGCTCATGGTAGGAAAAATGACATTTTGGGTCCCCGCCCATAAGACCTTTGTATATAAATAAATAAATAAANATATATATATATAAATTTTAATTTAGAAACCTTTAGCGGAATCGATATCAACAACTTACCAAAGGTTAATGACGATATAATTAATAAAATTATAGTTATATAACTAATATAACTTTTTAAAAGCGATATTAAGGGGCCCGGGAAAAATCAGTGCACAAATTTAAATAAAATTGTTGATTTCAACATATTATCAATATTTGTCAAGCTAAGGAATTTCAAACGGTGAATAAAATTACTTTAAGGGCCCCGGGCCCGAACGGTGCAAGCTGTATCATTTCAATTAACCCAAAGACTTTAATCTGGATTATGATGTATAAACTTGTCAATAATGGTCAAATCAAGTACAATTAAATGGGGAATTAAGAATAAGTTCACGAAAAAAAAAATTTTGGACAACCGCCCCAAAAGAATTGGACAATAAGAGTTTATTGCCGTAAGTATTTTAACACGGAGCATCAAGTTTTTATGTACCAAAATTGATAAATATCCATCCACTTAAGCAGTAGCCGATGTTTAAACTAATTTATATGAGGGAAAAACTACATTTGAGTGAGGGCCCCTGGCTCAAATGATTGGTAGTTATAGTTGTTTTTGTCAATTATCAGCTTTAGAGAGTAATCTACTTCCCAAAGTTATATTCTGCTACTTACATGGGAGATTGAAGAATTAGTGATGAGTGAGTTAGTGAGTGAGTGAGTGAGAGTGAGTGAGCGATCTAGTGAGTGAAAGAGTGAGTGAGTGAGTCAGTGAGAGAGTGAGTGAGTGAGTGAGTTAGCGAGTGAGTGAGTGAGTGAGAGAGTGAGTGAGAGAGTCAGTGAGAGAGACAATGAGCGAGTGAGTTAGTGAGAGAGTCAGTGAGAGAGTGAGTGAGCGAGTGAGTGAGTGAGCGAGCGAGCCAGCGAGTGAGTGAGTGAGTGAGTGAGCGAGTGAGTGAGTGAGCGAGCGAGTGAGTGAGTGAGAGAGTGAGTCAGTCAGTCGGTCAGTCGGTTAGTCAGTCAGTCAGTTAGCAGTGAGTGAAGGCTTTAACTTTTGATTCGTATAGCTGTAAAGGAGTTTTAAAAACAAACTACATTTCAAATCTAACTGAGGAAAAAAATAATCTCCTGGTTTTAACACATACAATTCTGAAAAAAAGTTAAATTCACACATCTGCAAAGTTTTCTTTGCTCTACATTGTATTCTGTTTAGGGGCTTCTATTTTAAATTTAACATTTAAAAACAATTCTACCTCTCCCTCCCCGCGACATAACTAAAGGGAAATAAAAAAAATATGAGAATAGAAAATCTTTAAACATGTGGTTTAGGCGACCTAAACAGAATTTTAAATTTACTTTAGCCAATGATTCGCAACGAATTAAAAAAAAAAAAATCATTTTATTTTCTAATTTAATCTAGTTTCTTTTCCAAAATAGGATAACATGCTCTGAAGTCGATGTTTTATTTTAAAGTTCTAAGTAAATTAAATGAAAACATATACACCCAGTGCTGAGGAAGATTACAAAAGAACACGCCTATTTACCTTTCAGAAAGTTTT
Organism: Radix auricularia; assembly: GCA_002072015.1. Lineage (NCBI taxonomy): Eukaryota > Metazoa > Mollusca > Gastropoda > Lymnaeidae > Radix > Radix auricularia. The sequence goes on along the minus strand of MUZC01000821.1, from coordinate 536,308 downwards.
TGTTACACTAGACCAGAGGTCGGGAAACTTTTTGTATTGTAGAGCCATTAGCACCACATATTTCAAAAATTAATACCGTGAGAGTCATGCATTATTTTTACAACTAAAAATTCAAGTAAATTGGCACATTTTGTGTAATTGTAACGCTAAAATAACTGTCTCTTCATTCTTTTTAATAACATTTTTATGCAGTTTTTATATGCAATTAATATTTAGATCAAAGGCATCTGAATAAACGAACATTTGTCTGAGAGCCACATGCAGCCTTCAGTAGAGCCACATCTGGCTCGCGAGCCATGGTTTCCCGTCCCTTGCAGTAGACAATTAATAACACGTTAGCGAGATTTTAATAACCGTATCCCATGTAATATCCGCTGTCGCATTCCGCTGTAGAGCTGTGCACCACCCTGAAGGGATTCCATTGCTTAAAACTGAAATGGCTTCCAGGAATTAATCTGCTGAGAATCATACGACCGACCATTAAATTTGGTGAAAACGTATATGTATTTGTCATGAAAGCAACCGTCTTCATAGACTTAGGAGCGGTAAAGAAAAAAATCATTCGATTACCTGCAGCTAGAAATAAAGATCGCAGCGTCCCCATAACAAGTGAAGTGGATTTGGTAATTGTGGGTCGGCCGTTTAATGGAAATGATGATGATGGCTTTCTTATATAGCGTTAACGCTATTCATGCTAGCCTAGCATGATCTGATGTCCCAAAACGCTCTAAAAAAAACAAACAAAAAAAAAAACAGTTGCAGAGACGCTAAGCTGCAGTGCAATATTTCTTTTTGGGCGCCTTTCAGTTGTGGAGTCATGGAGAAGGTTGTTATGCCATCAGGCCCTAACGCGGAACAACTATATTTAAAAGGAAAATTTAATCTCTTATCACAAGTCTAATCCTGCATATTGATGAAAGGAGAGGGCCAGAAAACTATTCCCTACTCAAACCCGTAGCCAGTGATATTTGCGTGCGGGTGGTTGAATTTTTTTACAGCCCCTTCCATTAAAAAGACCGTTAAGGAGAATGGTTTAAACCCCCTGATACAATAATAGGCTATAGGTTACAAATTTCTAGTAAACGACATTTGAATTTCCCGAGTTGGCAACATTGCCCCAACTGGAACAGAAAATCAGCCGATGTCTATTCACATCGTATCCAACTACAAAGTACAAACTATAGTCTTAAATCTTAATTTGGTGAATGTAAAATACACGCAATTTAATGTAATTAAACATAAAATTCATTATGCATCGATCTTCTTGAAAATATCTCCTCAATTTTGAAACCATTTATTAACTTTTTTTTCAACGCGCCTAACGGAAACGAAACCTTGAATCAGAGACGTCATTGTTTATAAAAACCGTTCCCAATCCCTGAACCGAATGTAACAGACGTTATATCATCACAATCTCAAACGGGAGCGACATTAGCTTTGAAAGCCTCTTAGAAATAAACGTAATAAAATCACAAAAATCTTAAGGACGCGCATTTCCTTGTCTTGGCGAACGTTAAATGTTTATTACAAATGAGTTTCTTAGAATCAGGAGGCAGATTTTCGTTGATCTATCAAATTCCGCCAAACCTTTAACGTCTGAAAATAAGTAATTTATTTCACGGAAGCTTCTTGAACGCTTGGAGATTATTGACATATTGGAAAGAGAACAGGGAAAATTTATAAAATTCAGAAGAGGGAAAAACAACAATTAATAATCACTGTTTCATTTTGATTGAATTTTTGCAATAAACAGGATTGGGGGGGGGGGTCGAGGGGAAAGGGTAGAGAAATGAGAAATATTCTGAGCAACTCTGGAAAAGAAAAAGCAAAACATACAAGAGGAAAAAAAATGTCACTATGTCACTATGAAGAGGAGAATTAGTGGCCCTGTTCTATCTTTAGCACACGAGCTTCTCTAAGTGGGTCTTGAAGTGGTCGTGGTATGGGCAGCGGGAACGTGAGTGCTGGAAGTCATGGTATAAGGGTCAGAGACTCTGCGTCACGTGACAAGGGTTGGCTTTAGACCAATGTGACCGACTATTGTTGATGCCACCAGAAAACCTTATTGATGGTTGGGTTTCGAAGCTAAATTTACTGTTTTGACTTCAAGGTTGTGGGGATATTGGGTTGTCCTGAAAAGCAAAAATATAAAAGAGCTCAGGTTTTTACCCAAAGCACCTAAACGTTTTGTATTAGTTCACCCTATTTTATAATCTTAAATTGTTTGTTCCCATATCCTCTTATTGTCTAAAATTGTTATATCTAATATCTCTTATTGTCTAAAGTTTTATATCTCATATCCCCTTATTGTCTAAAGTTGTTATATCTCATATCCTTTTAATATCTCCCTGTTCTTAATATCCCTACAAATTATCAGCAACAAAGAAGATATTATTTCCAAGTTTCTGCCATTTTAATCAATCATCTTTAATCATTTTAATCGATAACTAATATCAAACAATGTCGAACAACAAACAATACATAAAAGCTTTTTTTTTTTTTTATTAAAATTTTCTATTTTTTAATTTTTTTAAAAATAATTTAATTTCATGATAGATTTCGTAAATATAATTTTAAAACATAAAGTAAAATTTTAAATAAAATATGTTTCATTAATAGCTACTCCGTTGCCATTAAAAAAAGTAAAATATAATTTCTATCCGTCACTTAGACTGGGCCCACCAACCTGCCACCAAAACTATCTCTTAATTGCCCATAACATATGCTAAAATGTGCTGCTGTGGATTTAGTAATTTCGCCTTATTAAGTACTGCATATTGTAATTTCATCTGTTATTATGGTTCAAAAAGGGGAGAGGGCGGTTGGTTAACTGTATGTTGTTCTTTTTAAAAATCAATAAATCTGTCCTACATTTTCTATTTTACCATAATCTTATTTACTGCCCTATTCTGGCATAGTTAAGATTTGTTTCTTACTTGTCTTGTTTTTCATATTATGTGAGTTGTTGTAAATGTTTGGGCCGATGAGGGTATATTCATAGATGGCACGGTACAAGAGGCGTGAATAGGGTTGGTGTCAATGGGGTGGTCCGCCCCCACCACGCCCCCCTAGTGACGCCACTGCACGGTACCCCAGTTTCTTGTAGGAACGTGGAGGTTCAGAGAAGCTATAGTGGAAGCGTCTCATGTAAATGATGTATGATGATGTCATCAGACAAGGATGTACACTAAATCTAAAGAAACATTACTTTCTAAAAAAGTATAAGTAATCTTTAAAAAAAATTAATTGTTAAAAATTGATTTCTTAAAAAAAAATCATGGTAAGCCTGGTCCCTTTTGGAACTCAGGACGTGTTAGCGCATTTTCGTATTATGTATCAGTACTTATGTTAGATATCAGCATTATGTAGTTATCAGTAATTGTGTTTAGATTTTAGACATATTTTTATGAATTTTCTTGTGTAATGAATATACCTGACATTTTTTTTATTTAAAAGTCATTTCTTTACATTTAAAAAAAAAATTATTTTCTCTTTAATCCAACTACAAGTCACCACAAATGATGACGTAAAACTCTCTAAACTTTTACACATATTCTAATGACGTCAACAAAAAACAAAACAAAAAACAAACTAATTCTTTTGCACGCCTTCGCACCACTCTTGAATGCTTGAAAAATGATGTATTCGACTTCCGGCAATGGCGGCCGTTCCCTGCGCCAGTGTTACCTCTCGATTCGCAAAGTTTTTTGGTAGTTTTAACGGGTTTTTTTAACGGATCGAGTAACTGAGTGTTGATGCACAAATGGCAGGTCAGGACATACAAAAAACATATATACATCATGGGTCTAGGACTTATGGATGCTGTGATCAAAGGTGATGACAGACGGACAAAACGGGTGCAATAGCGCATTCGACTTCTCGAAAATGCGCTAAAAATTAATGGTCTCTAATTATCTTAATGTGTAGCGTTTCGCTCATTTTTCTATTCACTAATTTGTTTAGCAACTTTTAAGCACAACACAAAACAAGTGCCATCAAAATTTTAGGAGTCTTGAAATAATTATCAAATCTTTCATTTGTAGTAAATTTTACGTAATACATTTGATTTAATTGATAATATCTTTTTGGATATTATCTAGATCTATATACAACATGCTTCTGACACATTTTGTTAAAAGCTTAACAAGAAACTAGGAGTTGTTTTTTTTCCTTTATTTATTATTTTGCTCTCATTTTTGGTACCAAATTTGCTGGTGGTGTGCACTGGAAAAAATTATTAAAACGAATCTTTATGTTTTTGTGTCCCATTGATCATGTCTGAATTCACGACGGGGACTCGCCTTAAATTATGCTGCATGGTTTTCAAACCCAAAACCTGGTGTTGAACCTGGCTTCGAAACTGGTTTTGAAATGCATAATTTGGCTTTGAACCTTAATTAGCTTAAAAAATAATATACGTCGGTATCAATTCAAAATTTGAAAACACTTGTTAAGCAAGGTGGAAAAAAAACATAGTTTAACAAAACGAATGTATATATATATATATATATATATGCCTTTTAATAATCTTTCCCCATGAAAACGTCTGTGAATGACACAGTGCTCTCCCGTGATCTTGCTTTCACGCCATAAACAGATTGGAACAAGTGCAAAGCAATCGGCTGGCTGCCCCTCACAATTCTATTTAAATGGAGAGGAAAAACTTCAATTGATATCTTTAGATAAATCTGCTGTCTAGGGACGGAAACCTTTTAGTAGTCAATTCATCCATGACTTATTTGGTGTGAAGTTTGAAAATGGTTTTTGTTCGAGTGTTGTAGTCATTAGCAGCTGGGGATGTTGATAGGTTTAGGATCTTTTCTACTCATTGAATGTGAAGATATTTTGAAGGTCTAGTGGGAGAGAAGTTACTGCGTGAACAGATTATAACTATATAGAGACGGTAGCCATCAGAGAAGGTTAAAGACATTTCAGGGATTCCAAAGAAGAATATCAACATAAAGAGCTGGTAGCTATCAGAGAAAATAAAGATATTTCAGGGATTACAGAGAAGAATATCAACATAAAGAGCTGGTAGCTAACAGAGAAAATAAAGATATTTCAGATATGATCAGTGGACTTTCGAAGGTTGGAAAGCTGATGATCACAGACCATAGTTAGTGAAAAAATGTGATAAATTGAGGGTGGCAGCTATCAATAATATCAATGGTTTTGGACTTACGTAACTGAAGGAAGAAAATACTAATTTTTAAAAGAAAATAAAGATGGCCAAACTAAAGTGGATTGATCAAGGTCATCCCGATCAGACGAAGAATAAACTATTATGAGGCAAAGAATTTAAATATTTTTATAAATTGTGTGCATTTAGTCATCGTAAGACTTTATGTTTTGCGAATTGAGATTTTTTTCTGGTGTGCATTTCTATGACAGTATTTAGAATCTATGTGTTATCTGAAAGAAAGAAAATCTGACTGAACACTTCAGTTGTTATTTTGGATGGTGTTACGAAGTAACAGTATAATTGGAAATGGTAGACACTAATGGGAACTCTCTTGATCTCGTCTCACAGCGCCTTTCAAGTCAACGATTATTTCTGATATTCTCTGTGTGGGAAGACTTGTTACAAAGCTCAAGTTTTTCTTTAAAATAAAATAACGGAGTGATTATTCACACAGCTGTGGGAATAACGTCTGCGTTATAGACACAATGACGCATGCGCATTGGTGTCCATTTGAACGATAAAAATTTATGACCTTAAAAAACGCTAAATTCTCATGAGCGTCGGTAGAGGAATGGTCAGAACCAGTGTGTCTTATTTTTGAGGTGGAGATGGATCGAATCCATGAGGGGGCGCATAGTTTTTCCTTTTTTTTTTTTTAAATTAAAAAAAAAACAACAAATTATTATATTTGTAAACCACAATGAGTTTTTATTACTTATGCTATGATGATATTTATTAATTTCCCCCAGGCCTATCAATTTTTATACCCTCTACATCTATAGCTGTCAAATAAGGAAGCAATGCTACATAAATTATAAATGACTAGCAGTAATAGTAATACATGATAAATTCTCATATATGTATTGTCAAGCGGGGGTAGAAGATTTCATTTTATGACTTAGTTAAAAAGATAGCTAAATGACCGTACTAAGATAAGGGCCCATTATTTAAATGAAGTCACGCACCTAGAGGGGAAACGGTCAGACATTTATGACGAAGGTTGGGGGGGGGGTAAGTGTTGAAGAAATGAGGCGTCACATCAAACAGCACAACTTCAAATAATAGTTGTTCTTAAATATTGGATTGTTTACAATTTGTATATGGACGTTTTACATGGATTCACGAGTGTTATGTTATTAGAGTGCAGACTTACACTTAAATACATAATTACAGTACAAAAAAGGTACTTGAAATATGCTCAGTTTCAAATAGAAAAAAAAAACTGCTTAAATTGTGGATGGGGGAGGTGCCAAACTTTTTGACGACTGGTTGAGACTTGAAAAATCAACAAAAATTGCGTGATGTCATTTATGGACGACAACATAAACTATAATAAATTGGAAATTCTTTTGTCTAAATTCTAAAGGTTAACAACACTAAGACAAGAAAAATTAATTTTTAATTGAAAATATAACTATTAAGATCGACATTATTAATACAATGATTTATGATGTTCATATTTAGGCCGTAGGCAATATATAACAAGCCTATTTACGATTCAATAGCTATTAGCCAAACGACCTATAGATTAGTATGCTTTTAATTTAAAGTCGGTATAACTATGACATTTTTGGCTGTGTGAATAACGCTGGCAATATTCACACAGCTGTGGGAATAACGCTTAGATTATTCACACAGCTGTGGGAATAACGCTCACGTTATCCACACAGCTGTGTGAATAACGCTTGCCATAAAATAAAGTACAATATTTGGTATGCCGTATACCTGTTCTATACGCAACAATCTTCTGTATAAAAGGAGTGTCTGTAATAGTTATGGCATACTACTTTTTCAGCTATTTAGAACCAAAATAAATACAAAAATTCAAGGTTTCTATAATAGTGTTTTGTGTGTGTGTGTGTGTGTGTGTGTGTGTGTGTGGCGGGGTGCGGGTTGAGGTTGGGGGATTTGGGAAAAGTGATTTTTTTTAGGGGGTGGGGGGCGTAATGAACGCATTTTCTACTGTTTTACTTTTTGCTTACAATACTAATTTTACAAGCAACACCATTTCTGAGGAGTTACGATCTCCGCAACATGGCTATCGACGAGAAAAAAGAGAGTAAGGAGAAGGGTATTTTTTCTCTCCGGATGACACAATTGCTGGTGACGCCCGTGAGCCACACAAGAAATATAATGGATAATCAAGCTCAAAGTTTTTGTTGTTGTTGTTTTTTTTTGGTTTGTTCGTATTTTAGTCCGTTTGTATTGGAAGTAAAGAATAAATAAGGTTACTTCCTACAAGTTTATATCGCAGTGATAATATGATCGCACATGGCGCTTTTAGGTATTTTATGTAACATTAACATACAGTTGTGATTTCATTATACGGAATAGATATGTCCATGCCATAAAATGTATTGTGTGCGTGTGTGAGGGACAAAAATGCGGGGGGGGGGGGATAGACGATGTCAGAAATGCATACGCCGTCTCTAATAAAAGAGTACGGGGGAAGGTGCCTGTCGGGGTAAAAAAAAAGGGAGGGAGGGGAGGGTGTTAGATCGGGTAATAACGAACGGCCGTTTGATTTCAGCTCACTTCAGCTCGTGTCGCGGCTTGGGACTAGTGGCGGACCAGCGAGGCTCTAGCGAGGGAAAGGGGATTCCGTGTGTGTCGCGCGTTGAGTGGAGAGCCCATAAAAGGTAGACCGGGGCACTTGCGGTGACGCTCAGTGAATGATCATCACGGGTCATTGGTGAGCAGTCGAATCGTTCAAGCGCTTTCGGATTTTTTGTCCCCGTCTTCTGTTATCTTCGCTTTGTTTATGGTGTGGATATTTATCGCCCTTGTTGACGGTGAGTGTCTTGCTATATTCTTTGTATCACTATGGCAAAAAATTTTGTGCGCAATTTTTTGCGGCTTTTGAAAAATCAACCGTGATTACTTCACTTTTAAAGAAGCTAGTAACATATTTTTGGTACGTCTGAGACAACTCATAGGAAGATCCTTGTGATAAACAGCTTATCCAATTATTGCATATAAATGTATATGCTATTAAATTATTATCATGTTCTCCGTGGAAGGAGCTATGTAATTCATACGCCCGTTTGAAAGTTTCTCGTGAAAATCTAAACATTTCTGCATGCAATATACACATAGACTATAGATTCTAAACTCTTTTATTTCCCATTTGTTGATTCTTACCATTATATTGCACCATTTACCGCGGGAGCTATCACTCTATTTTCAAAGAATTCAATTTTGGGAACGACTTGTATATATATCTAGAGAGGAGATTTTAACAGGTCTTAGTACATGATGCAGCTTTTTTTTAAAGAAGACAACCATTTTTATTTTAAAATACCAAATGTACAAAAAGAAACACTATTTATTTGGGTCACCAATCGCGTAAACGAATATTTTCGTGCATTTAATTTTACTGTAAGGCCGGGTGACTGATTTTTTTTTTAAATTCTGGACATCGTCCTAAATCCACATTTAAAAAAATGTAATATAGATACCACGAGGAAAAAAATTGCGAGTTGTGGCACAAACAATTTTTTAAAAAAAGGAAATTCTTTGAATAAGATTGTATGCGTGAGTAGATCTAATATTTTGAATATTTTGGGTCTATTTTTTAAAGAAATAAGTGACACAAAACGTTAATTTACGGTAGTAGAAGCATATGTTAGTTCATAGATTAATATGAGCTTATTGATTGGCAGATGTAAACTGAACTGAAAGCTGTCAGGCACGCGTAAAGTGAGAGCTCAGCGTGATGAATCGGATACATGGGGAATAACTCATTCCGTATGTTACGTTATCAAAAACCCTGAGCACAAGGGTATCAAACTCGATCACTCAGTGGGCTAAACACTGGAATCCTACATTAAGTTTGCGGGCCGAACAAAACACACACACACACAAAATAAAATAATAATAATAATAATAAAATAAAACATTTAATATGTGGAAAATAAACATTAAAAAACAAGAATAGAGAATTAAAATTAATGTTTTCAACATGGAAATATTTATCCTTGACATGCTTATCTTCCTACTTTTCTCCAGTTTCAGAGCTGGACGAATAATTTACGTTGTTCATTAGCAACAAGATTGCATATCTCGGGTGTATTGTTCTTTTTCTGTAAAATTCTAATAATTGACTACAAGCCATCATCAGTGAGACTGACTCATGTGTGATGTGAAGTTAATTATTACACATATATAGGCCATGAAACATGCTCATAGTTCAATCTGCGTTTATCAGAAGCGAATCAATCTATATTTTTCATTAAATGTTGCACTGGGAAACACCATAGCGTTGAATTGGCACACAAATAAATTTGAGACAAGCTGTAGTGGTGAAATGTGTCTCCCACAAGCGCAATGTGTCTCGCACTTGCGCAAAGTGTCTCCCACGAGTGCAGTGTGTCTCCCACAAGCGCAATGTGTCTCCAACAAGCGCAGCTTCTCTTGAAATGCACCTTTCGTCAAGATGCACATCAGTGATTACGTGTGGTTCCGTCTATAGGGCTGTAGGTTCAAGTCTTTGAGATGAATATTTTTATCATACACAAACATAAACTCTCATTTAAACTTTTTTTTTAAAAATCTCAATTAACTGTGGGGCCCCTACCTTGGCTGTGCATCAGTTAAGAGAATGACTCGATCAGCTCGGGGAATTACACAATGTATTCTGTGTGCACTTTAGTTCACATGAATGTCAAATAGATGGCCTCAAATTATATATTTCAGACGGATATAATTACAGTCATTTCCATTTTGATTGTACACCGGGCCCGGTTCGGGCAGGGGCTCTTGTGTTTAAATCATGTCCTCTCGAACAACATCCATAACGCTGTATAAATCGTGTGATTAGACTTATCAAATGCAAGCTTTCCTTCACAACTAAAATAAAAAGAGAGAACGATAGATGTTTATTTGTTAAAAACAAAACCCTTTAAGAAACAGGTTTCAGCCGCCAATTTAGACAGTGGTAGGATTAAAGGGGTTCTCACGCGGGGTCATGTAGACCTGATGGTGAAGAACAACACCTCGGTGACAGATTGCTATTTGGTGAAATGCTATTCAAGTTTCGTATAATTATCACATTTGTTAGTTCGTTTTTAATTGGTGGTTTCTTTACATTTTCCCGTCCCCCTCATCCTTCACTGCANCCCCCCCCCCCCCATCGACACACACATAAACACAAATTAATAATGACATTAACAATATTTATTCGTCGCCAAAATTCAACAAGTAATGTATAGTACATGTAATATTCTTGATGTGATGTGCAATTTTTATTCCGATGGCGCTTATCATAGGTACAGAGATTCTTTTCAACAATTATATTCGTTTTGTTTAACAATGAAGTTTTCCTGACTCTGTAAGAGTTTGTAACTTATTTCAGTCCATGGAAATTACTCACATCAGTTCACATATCCCAAAGTTCTATGAAAAGGGCTTATGATTTTATCAGCTTCACGAAACTTACGCACGTGGCCCGTTTTCTGCAGTCAGCTCTCATTGAACTACGAACACATTATTACACATATATTGAACGGATCTTGGTGCGGCCTTGGGCATAGTGGCCGTCCATAAATGACATCACGCGATTTTGGTCAATTTTCACCCCCTCCTCCCTTATTCACACTTCGTCACAAAAACTTTGCTCTTCCCTCCAATATGACGCCAATAAGCTTTTAACCCCCCCCTACCCCCACACTAAAAGCCGTATTTTCTAATTGAAAAATAGCATGTAGCAAATTAATTTTTTGTCATTAAAATATGTATTTAGTGTAAGTCTGCACTCTAACATCGTAACACGTGCGAAGCCATTGACAACTGGGGCTGTACCGGATTCATATTTTTGAAATCCAGCTAGAGCCGGTTTTTCGGAAGTGAAATCCGCCGGTGCAAAAGTCGGATTTTAAAAATTGCCCGGATTGAGGAACAGCCGGTGCCAAAAGTCTGTACACCAGTATTAAAAAGTCAATAAAAAAATTGAAACCAATCCAATATTTATGTGGAACTTCCATCTAAAGAAGCGCGTTTTGAAGTGACGTCACGTTTTTTAAAACACCCCCATCCCCCTCGTCCCGCAACGTCACAAATGCGTGACCCTCCTTCCCCCCTAAGCGCGTGACGTCATTTATAGACTGTCCCATGGGGACAAAAACTGAACGGCTTTTCATACGTGTTTGTTTTGTTACAAAAAAGGATTCTGCACTGGATTGGAATTTCCAAGATTTCTTCGAAAGTGTCAATGTTGCCGGGTTATTTCTTGTATTACTTTTAGTACTCTACCATGAAATTACTTTAAAATTGTAATAAAAACAACTAATTTTTCTTTAATTTTATGATTTTTTGAAAGGACAGAAATTAATCAGTTGAATGTGTAGACTATCAGAAATGTTGTTCTTCAGAATATGTAATACAGGTTTTAAGGTTACAACGATTAAAGCAGCTTTAGTAAATCCCGGAAACTTTTAGCGCACCTTTGCTCCTCCCTCCCCCACTCAAAAATAAGGTGTTAATAACAAATGCATTAAAACGGTATTCAAAGGGCAAACAGTAAAATAAGCCTCTCTCAAACTGCCTCTTGTATGTTAAAAAAACAAAAAAACAAACAAACAAAACCCCTAAAATTAATACAGTCGGACCTCTCTAAGTCGATCTTCCTTAAGTCGAAAACCTCTGTTTATTGAATTAATTTTTACGTCCCAGCGAAAATTCTGCGCCTATTTCGCAATTTTTTTCAAACCAGAAAACTCAGTAAGTCGATTTTTTCCCCCGGTCCCTTTGAGTTCGACTTGGCGAGGTCCGACTGTATCAAATAAAGTATTTACAATAGTGAACTTCGAGTAGAAAGAACGCCTTTAAACGGGGAGCGGCAAGAATATTGTTTATATTTTCTCCCTTATCAACGAATGACCCGCCTAAAGATCACGTATGGCACGCAAAGCCCATTGTTTGAAAACTAAACGAGACAGGCAAGATGTGAATTCATTAAGAACAGACACACATTTCAGACAGGTGAACATGAAAGTAGAAGGACACTGTTTACAGACAGAAAGACGATAACTTTAATGGACAACAGTCATTACCAGGTCGGTCTGGTTTCTAGTTCACTTTTAGAGGGGGAACATTTTTTTAGAGGGTTATATTTCATTTAGGTGGACTTGTCCACAAAATTTAGACCTCTCATCTTTTCAATGGTCTTTGCTATAAATATATGATTGAATTGATCCCCTGAAATCTGGGTGAAGGTGTAGCGAGGTCGATAGTAGTAGGGGATGCACGGAACAGGTAGGAAATCGGTGGCGTACGCCACCGACGTCACTTCCGGTCTATGACGTCACATATGGTGGGCGTGGTTACTTCCGGGTTATGGTTGGGGTCATTTCCGGTTATGGTTGGGGTCATTTCCGGTTATGG
>MUZC01000821.1:501457-515442 GCA_002072015.1 Radix auricularia | reverse complement strand
GTAAAACCGTCCTTGATGTGAAAAACACCTCCCGTCCCTAAAACTTTCTAAACCTTACTTACCTGACTATACTTTCGTCCCACCTAGTACAACACTTCACGTTATCCTGGTTATCTACCCATCCCTTAACTATTCTGAACCTTACTAACACAGAAAACATCTTCATATCATCTTTAAAAACTCATAAAACAATATACAACTAGTCTTTATCGAGGACTTTCTATCACACCTATTAACAATACAAGACGAAAAAACTTAGAGCCTTAATGAAAAAATACCCTACCAGGGGACAGTATGAGCCCACCTTTGTAATACTCAAAGCTTATAACATTACTCAAACAAAAAAGTTTAAACCATCTCGAGTAGAGAGGTGCTAATTTTATGACTTATTCTACTGGTTCGGTACATATCTGTGACGAAACATAAAATGAACTACCACTGGGGGTTGGTAAAAAACAACAAAAGACTACCCCCACTCGCTAACTCATAAGACGAACGCCTATACATAGTAAAATATGCGACCTATGACCTGTTAGAAAAGCATCACCCAAATTAAACCGTTTGCGCGAGCACTCGCTGGGGTTTTTACCTTGCTCAATAACACTTTTAATACCAGCTGGCGCAGTGACCCGAACCGTCATGAGTACAAAATATTCACCTCCACAAAAATATCTAGCAACGACTACCTTATAAAATATATTATAAAGGATAACCTTCCTTATAAAAATACAAGAAAATATTTATTTTACACTACAATTTACGTTTAAACATAGACCAAAAAAAAAAAATACACTCGTTTACGTTTAAAATTAGCTTCACAAAAAATACAAGAGTCAGAAAACACATGGTCAAAAGTAAAATTGCTTTACAGAAAAAAAAAATTGAAATTTCCTTTTTAAAAAAAAAATCACCTCTGGTGGATAACATTCCCTAATTTAAAAAGTATTTACTACACCCGTTGTGTGGTCAAATTACAAACCCATGCCCACTTTATCAAAAACTACCTGACGCACCTAAAAAATTTCTACAAGTTTAAATAATAATATTATTGAACTAAACTAAAATACCTGAAATATACACCATGTACCCTTTTTATAACTTATCAAATGGAACGCCGAGATCATGTGAGGTACAAGTAAATGAGAATCTTTGACCTTATATCACCTCAAAATCAGAAAAAACATGTTAACAATGACTCCTTTGAAGACAAAAAATTTTCCCTGGACTTAAGGTAAGTCTTTACTTAAAGTAAGAAAAAGATGAAGGAAATAACTCCCTCGTACTTGGAAAAATGCCCCTAAACTTAATTAATAAAAAATTAACAAAAGGGAAATAATTTTCAAAAAAACGCAGTTATCACCCCTACATAGACATATGAAATATGCGTTTCCAGGTGCTTGACTCTTATCTGACCTTAGGCGAAGCCAAGTGTTAGTAACATACCAACCTGAGACGAAAATAACACCTGACAGCGACACCTTCAAATCAGTACAGACTACAGGTTCGTGTGTAAAACGCAAGGGAAAGACTAGTGAGTTTGTTGTCTGGTCACTAGCATTGAGGTTAAAACATGACTCTGCTGAAAACCTCAAAGTAACAAAAAACATGTTAACAATAACTCCTTTGATGACAGAGAACTGTTCCTAGACTTATAAACCTAAAATAAGAAAAACGCAACCAAAAAGACCATGAAACTTGTCCCTGTGATTAAGGTTATGAAGAAAATATCTCCTCTGACCTTATAAAACTATTCCTAGGCTCAAGGTGACACCCTCAAAGTCAGAGCAAACATGAAGACAAAAAATCCACTGCATTTATAAAAGTTTCCCTAGACTTAAGCTAATAACCTCAAAGTCAGAAAAAACACAACCAAAGAGACCCTTGAACTTTAAAAAGGTGTTCCTACACATGAGGTAATACCCTAAAAGTCAGAAAAATGTAATAAAAAAGACCATGAAAATAAAGAAATTAAACATCCTTTAACTAACAAAAGCACTAAGAAAAACTATGAACTTAAAAGACCTTTTCTTTAAAAAGACCGCGAAAACCACTACTTTTGTAAAAAAACATATAAAACCATTAAAAGAAAGAAATAAAACATCCATTAACCCATAAAATTAAGAAAAACTATGAACTAAATAAACCTTTTCTTTAAAAAGAGCGCGAGATCCACTACTTTTCTTTAAAAAACTTATAAAACAGTTAAAAGAAAGAAATAAAACATCCATTAACCCATACAAATTAAGAAACATTATGAACTAAATAGACCTTTTCTTAAAAAAGACCACAAGAACTGCTAAAAAAAAGACCACGAGAACCGCTACTTTTGTTAAAAAGATCCTATAAAACCATGAAAAGAAAGAAATCATCCTCTATCTCATAAACATTGCTCCCATCCACACCCCTCTCTTCGTTTGTATTATTGTTTTTAATCTAACCCAACGCATTAATTGCCCTGGACACAACACTAATTTATTTTTAAAACTTATATTAATTAAGCCGTAAGATCCCGCCATCCTTTTTGAGCTATTGATTTAAGATAAACCAATACAATATAACACCACTTCATGACTTCCTGTACATACCTTATACCACTACACCTATCCAACGCCTATGTGATAACACCAACCATGCAAATAACCCGCCGGCGCCAACATTTCTGCTTGTAACCTATACCATCATCACCCCCAACGAATTACTGTAATTTAATTCCGCGACCCCTTCATGAAGTCCTGTACATACCTTATACCAATACACCTATACAACGCCTATGTGATAAACCCAAAAATACAAATATCCTGCTGGCGCCCCCCATTCCTGATTGTAACCTATACCACCATCAGCCCCACTACTTTACTATAATTAAAACCGCCACCAACAAAACCTGTCCAGCAGGGGTACCCTCAATAAAATACATCACCCAGCAACATGAAACCCATAAAAATAATAACAATAATACATATGAAATAGTTTGAGAACCCTTTTCATATTGAAAATAATAAAAATAAAAATTTAGCTATTATATAAAAGCTTAAGAACCATTGTAAATGTTTAAAAAATAATAATCAATTTAAAAACTTAAATAAATACCTATTATGTAAAACATTGAGAACCATTGTAATATTTAAAATAATAGAAAATAAAAATTTAGCTATTATATAAAACATTGAGAACCATTGTAAAATTNTTTAGAACCAGTGTATTTTAAAAAGAATAAATAATTTAAAAACTTAAATAAATACATATTATATAAAACATTGAGAACATTGAACTATTTAAAAAAATAAAAAATTTAAAAATCCAACTATTATATAATATATTTAGAACCACTGTTGAATATAATAAAATATTTTAAAAAATAAAAGCAATAACAAAAACAAAATAAAAGAAAACAAAGGGAAAAAACTTAATTTTTAATAAATGCAGTTACTGCCCCTACAGTGGCCGCCATCTTGGTCGCCATCTTAGACATGTGTTTAGACATGTTCGGCGCCATCTTGGTACCACACCCACCGGAAATGACCCACAACCGGAAGTGACCCCCACCCATAACCGGAAATGACCCCAACCATAACCGGAAATGACCCCAACCATAACCCGGAAGTAACCACGCCCACCATATGTGACGTCATAGACCTCAAGTGACGTTTGTGGGGCTGCCCCACAATAATAATCGTTTCTGCCATTCTATACTACTGTTACCTGTTGACAATTAGTACTTAACAAGTACTGAAAAAACCAGAGGCTTAAATAGCATGACAACATGCACTGATGTGGATATAACGTACTTGATTCTTCAAATTTGACATCTGATACTGTTGAAGTAGCAAAACAAAACGTCCTGAACTCTATCAATTACAAAAATAAGCCAGTCGAATACTCTGAGTGACACAAATATTTTAGTACGGCAAATTCCTCATTGTTAAGTAGTTCCTAAAAGTATTTTTTATAAAGTAAAAGAAAAGCCAAGATAAATTCTTTTAGAAATTAAAAAAAGTTATTGAAATACTTGACGTATCTTATGCAAAAACTCTCATCTCCATAATGCATATTTAGTCCTCTGTAAATGATACTAAGCTGTAATACATATGAGGCTAAAGTGGTGTACGAGCATACCACTAATGAACCGGTACTTATAAATGATTCAAGTTTGTTTTTAAAGCAAATAAGCCACTGGAAACAAATCTGTTGGCGTACATCGAAATCTAAATGATTTATTCTTACAAAGCGATATTATATTAATTTTAATACATTTTATTTTACTTTGAGGAACAAACACAACAAAAAAAAAGAAATTAAAAATAAAAACAAATTGCTTTTCGCGTGGAACTAAAATTTGGCACGAACAAATCTACAGGTAGTCACTCATGAAGAGAGCGCAACCTTAACAAAACTATTTGCATTTGGATTAAATGAGATATCAGATTTTAGAATTAGATAATTTCATAAAGAACAACAATACGTTGCTGTAAAAGGAAAAAAAAACATGTTGTTTAAGAAGTTTTTATTAGTTTGTTATACAGTATTCAATTCTGGTAAAATTTAATTTTGATCGTCATATAGAGCACAATAATGTTGCATGTATATGCAATAATTTGAAATCAATGCATTGTCTTCAAAAGTACGTTCCAGCAATTCAAAAACATCTCGTCAACAAGAGTAAATGAAGATTTTCCACTCACTATCAAACTTAGCTCCTAGCAATCTTAGGAGATACTGTTAGCTAAAATAATCTTTCAAGAACAAACTACCACACATTGTTAGATTTAAGAAATATCTCTTTAGATTTTTCACATAAGGATCAAAATAGTACCGGTGTGTAATATTTACAGACTTAAAATAAAAAAAATTATACGTTGTAAAACTTTCAAAGTTTTAACTGAATCAAATTTGATTGTGCACACGACATAGCTGAAATGATTTTTAAATTAATGATATTAAAATGATCGTCTGCAGAGGCCCAAAATATTTCACAATTTAATGCTTCTTCAAGACTGGAAAGTATTCCAGAGGTCAAGAAAGACGCAAAAACATAATATATCATTGATCAATGCCGTTCAAACATTTCATGAAATTAAATTTTTTTAGATGGTAAACAAACTGAAACGAATCCTCTAACTAGTTAATACATCAGAACGTTGTTACTACTTTAAATACACCTTAGGGAATAGCTGTTTCTACTAGCAAGGCATTAAACAAACGCCATATTTCAAAATAGTTAATATTCCATCAAACAATTTTTAGGTTACTTTGATATCAATAGAAAAACTGAAACGGCAGAGCAAAAGCTAAATGCATTAACAAATGCAGGAACTTTGTCGCAATTTCATCTTTTTAATGTCTAATGTGTGTCTGTTATTTGGAAAAAAAGTGCTTTATAAAGTCAATGTTGAAAGACATTAGTTACAAACGTATTGCACTAGAACGCTGTGTAGTAGAGGCTACCCACAGAAAAACAAATAGAAAACTTGATGATTTGAAATTTGCTATAATTGCATATGACGCCATCGAACCTTTAATCGAAGTCAATACGTATCCATGTCATGTAGAAAACAGATGAAAAGAATGTTGTATTCTAAAAAAGATTAGGGGACTATAGCAATTCATATGATGTTTTGGCAATATTTAGGATTTGAAAAACGGATACGTACTTCGTACATCAGTTAATCTTCTGATACATTTAATATCAAATTAGAGTATTAAAAATATCTTAGATTACATTGTTAAGCAATAATTATTATCAGGGTTTAAAAAAAAAAAGAATTATTGAATTTAAAACCAGTTGATTTATTTAAGATACTTAAGGTATTCAGGGTCGAAATTACACTGTCTAAAATAATTTAATTTTCCAAAATCGCTTAAACTAAGAGTAGTTATGAATGCAAGGAACGATTATCATTTCTGGCGTATGCCAGAAACGTCACTTCCGGTCTATGTCGTCACATGTGGTGGGCGTGGTTACTTCCGGGTTATGGTTTGGGTCATTTCCGGTTATGTTGGGGGTCATTTCCGGGTATGGCTGGGGGTTCATTTCCGGTTGTGGGTGGGGTCATTTCCGGTTGTGGATGGGGGTCATTTCCGGTTATGGGTGGGGGTCATTTCCGGTAGGTGTGTTATTAAGATGGCGCCGGACATGTCTAAACACGTTTCCAAGATAGCGGCCAAGATGGCGGCCAAGATGGCGGCCAAGATGGCGGCCGATGTCGGGGCAGTAACTGCGTTTATTATGAGTAAATTAAGTTAATTCCCTTTGTTTTCTTTTATTTTGTTTTTGTTACTGCTTTTATTTTTTAAATTTTTTTATTATATTCAAACAGTGGTTCTCAATATATTATATAATNATTTTTAAAATTGTTTATTTTTTCTTATTAAATTTTACAATGGTTCTCAATGTTTTATATAATAGCTAAATTTTTATTTTCTATTATTTTAAATATTACAATGGTTCTCAATGTTTTACATAATAGGTATTTATTTAAGTTTTTAAATTGATTATTATTTTTTAAACATTTACAATGGTTCTTAAGCTTTTATATAATAGCTAAATTTTTATTTTTATTAT
This sequence comes from Radix auricularia, assembly GCA_002072015.1. NCBI lineage: Eukaryota > Metazoa > Mollusca > Gastropoda > Lymnaeidae > Radix > Radix auricularia. The sequence continues at coordinate 508,880 of MUZC01000821.1, read as the reverse complement.
TTTCAATATGAAAATGGTTCTAAAACTATTTCATATGTATTATTGTTATTTTTTTATGGGTTTCATGTTGCTGGGTGATGTATTCTATTGAGGGTACCCCTGCTGGACAGGTTTTGTTGGTGGCGGTTTTAATTATAGTAAAGTAGTGGGGCTGTAGGTGGTATAGGTTACAATCAGAAATGGGGGGCGCCAGCAAGATATTTGTACTTTTGGGTTTATCACATAGGCGTTGTATAGGTGTATTGGTATAAGGTATGTACAGGACTTCATGAAGGGGTCGCGGAATTAAATTATAGTAAAGTAGTTGGGGGTGATGATGATATAGGTTACAAGCAGAAATGTTGGCGCCGGCGGGTTATTTGCATGGTTTGGGTTATCACATAGGCGTTGGATAGGTGTAGTAGTATAAGGTATGTACAGGAAGTCATGAAAAGGTGTTATATTGTGTTGGTTTAGCTTAAATCAATAGTTTAAATAGGATTGTGGGATCTTACGGATTAATTAATATAAGTTTTTAAAATATATTAGTGCTGTGTCCAGGGCAATTAATGCGTTGTGTTAGATTAAAAACAATAATACAAACAAAGAGAGGGGTGTGGCTGGGAGGAATGTGTATGAGATAGAGGCTCATTTCTTTCTTTTCATGGTTTTATAGGATATTTTTAACAAAAGTAGCGGTTCTCGGGGTTTTTTTTAGCGGTTTTCGTAGTCTTTTTTAAGAAAAGGTATATTTATTTCATAATGTTTTTTAAATTTCTATGGGTTAATGGATGTTTTATTCTTTCTTTTAATTGTTTTATAAGTTTTTTAAAGAAAAGTAGTGGTTCTCGCGCTCTTTTTAAAGAAAAGGTCTATTTAGTTCATAATGTTTCTTAATTTTTATGGCTTTATGAATGTTTTATTTCTTTCTTTTAATGGTTTTATAAGCTTTTTTAACAAAAGTAGTGGTTCTCGCGGTCTTTTTAAAGAAAAGGTCTATTTAGTTCATAGTTTTTCTTAAGTCTTTTGTAAGTTAAAGGATGTTTTATTTCTTCATTTTCAGTGTCTTTTTTATTACATTTTTCTGACTTTTAGGGCATATCCTCATGTGTAGGAACACCTTTTTAAAGTTCAAGGGTTACTTTGGTTGTGTTTTTTCTGACTTTGAGGGTATTAGCTGAAGTCTTCGGAAACTTTTATAAATACAGGGGAGTTATTTTCTTTATGTTTGCTCTGATTTTTGAGGGTGTCACCTTGAGCCTAGGGATAGTTTTATAAGGTCAGAGGAGATATTTTCTTGATAACCTTAATCACAGGGACAAGTTTCATGGTCTTTTTGGTTGCGTTTTTCTTATTTTAGGTTTATAAGTCTAGGAACAGTTCTCTGGAGGAGTTATTTTCTTGATAACCTTAATCACAGGGACAAGTTCCAGGGTCTTTTTGGTTGCGTTTTTTCTTATTTTAGGTTTATAAGTCTAGGAACAGTTCTCTGTCATCAAAGGAGTTATTGTTAACATGTTTTTTGTTACTTTGAGGTTTTCAGCCGAGTCGTTTTTTAACTCCAATGCTAGTGACCAGACAACAAACTCACTAGTCTTTCCCTTGCGTTTTACGCACGAACCTGTAGTCTGTACTGATTTGAAGGTGTCGCTGTCAGGGGCTATTTTCGTCTCTGGTTGGTATGTTACTAACACTTGGCTTCGCCTAAGGTCAGATAAGAGTCAAGCACCTGGAAACGCATATTTCGTATGCCTATGTGGGGGGGATAACATCGTTTTTTAAAAATTATTTCCCTTTGGTTATTTTTTTAATAATTAAGTTTAGGGGCATTTTTCCAAGTACGAGGGAGTTATTTTCTTTATCTTTTTCTTACTTTAAGTAAAGACTTACCATAAGTCAAGGAACAGTTTTGTGTCTTCAAAGGAGTCATGTAAACATGATTTTTCTGAATTTGAGGTGATATAAGGTTAACTTTTCTTATTTACTTGTACCCCATATGATCTCGGTGTTCCATCTGATAAGTTATAAAAAAGGTACTTGGTATATGTTTCCGATATTTTGGTTTTAGTACCCTCAAAGTGAGAAAAAACACAACCATTGAGAACCATTGAAAAACAATTTTAAAAATGAAATAAATACCTTTTATATAAAACATTGAGAACCCTTGAAATATTTTAAATAAAAATTACGCTATTGTATAAATCATTTAGAACCAGTGTATTTTAAAAAGAATAAATAATTTAGAAACTTAAATAAATACATATTATATAAAACATTGAGAACCATTGAAATATTTAAAATAATAAAAAAAATTCAAATCTAACTATTATATAATATATTGAGAACCACTGTTGAATATAATAAATATTTAAAAAATAAAAGCAATAACAAAAACAAAATATAAGAAAACAAAGGGAATTAACTTAATTTACTCATAATAAACGCAGTTACTGCCCCGACAATGGCCGCCATCTTGGCCGCCATCTTGGCCGCTGCCTTGGACACGTGTTTAGACATGTTCGGTGCCATCTTGGTACCACACCTACCGGAAATGACCTCCCACCCACAACCGGAAATGACTCCCACCCACAACCGGAAATGACCCCGACCCATACCCGGAAAGACCCCCAACATAACCGGAAATGAACCCAACCTTAGCCCGGAAGTAACCAGGCCCACCACATGTGACGTCATAGACCGGAAGTGACGTTTCTGGCGTACGCCAGAAATGATAATCGATCCGTGCATTCATAACTACTACTAAGAACTAGACTCATAATATTGCAATGTTCTGAAGTAACTTCTATCTATTACTTAGACTCTAGATAATGCATAATGTTGAAGTAGCTTATATCTAATACTTAGCATCTAAATAGTGCTATTTGTTAAAATAGCTCCTATGTAAGACTTAGACTCAAAATAATGCAAGTTGTTAAAATTGCGTCTATTTAAGAGTTAGAATTTAAATATAGCAAATTATTAAAGAAGCTTCTAAAACTTATATTCCAAATAATGCAAGGTGATAAAGTAACTTCAATATAAGACTTAGACTCTATGTATTGCATTGCAAGATGTTGAAGTAGTTTCTCTAAATTTAAGTTAATAAAAAATAAATTACGATCAATGATATATACATCATGATTGATGATCTATAGCTATTTTAGCGATTGATCATTGATAAATGAAATGTTTTACCTTGAGGATAAACAGTGAAGCATCATATTTCTTCCTTTCATTTCTAGCATAAAAATGTAAAGTGTTCTTAGTATAAATTTATAATGTTTACAAATATTTTTTCCGTATAGAATTATCATTTTTAAGGCATTTTTAAGGCCTCTGGCGGTACATACCCCCACTATGCTGGTGTAAGTACAAATCAAAGTTGTATTTTTATAGTAAAATTTTGTTTACATATAATTAAATTAACTAATATCGTATATTATCATGTCTTTTACTGCCTAATTACTGTCATTCTCTCTCTCCTTTCTTTCTTCTTCCTCCCCAGTGCATCACGGTGCGATGCACATGATGCGGCGCGGTGTCGGTGTGCACACTACTAAATTAACCCCCGACCATTGAAACACAGCGACCTCGCTGGCGTAGACTATAAATAAAATTTTAAAATATACAATTAGTACAGCTATATAGAGATTGTTTGATGATTAACAAAAACATAAAGATCATCTTTTTGTCCCACGAGTCCAAAAGTTATGATTTTTTTCTAAGACCTCATAATCATCTTTTTCATTAGGGTGTTTTCTTTTGCATTTTGTGCACTTTCATGACATTTTTAAAAATTCCCATAACTTAAGCATTTTATTTAATTAACTTTTAAAATATTATATTGTTAGGAGTAAATATCGTGTCAACTAATTTAAATTTTGTTATTGTTAATTAAAAACAATGTTTGGTTGTCTTTTTTTGTATCATTGTCCTTATAAAACAGTTTATTTTTAAGTTTACGCTTTTAGAGTCTGTTTTTTAAATGTAGCAGTTTATACCTAAAAAAAGCAAACTATCATTATTAATTAATTATTTATTAATAAATCGGATATAATAATTAAAAACAATTCTTAAATTTAAATCACTATTTTATCGATTAAAGTAATTTTATTCGATAAAAACATTTGCCGATTAATCGTGAAATTAATCGATAATTTCCGCAGACCTAATTCATGATGAAACCGAATTAAAATAAACATCTATTTGAAATTGCCAATTTGCACGGAATGGACACAGGGGCCCTTATATATAATTTTTCCTTTTATTACCTTTAAAAAATTAGTGCTAGCTTTAATTACTGAGAAAATAACGGATTTTGCCAATCTTAGTACAAAAGAATCTATAAATAATTACTATAGCGAACCTAACTCTTAATGGGGACAGGAATTCCCAAATGTTTTTGTAATGCAGGTTAGTAATTTAATTCCCCAATTAATTTTACAAAATATTGAAAAACATAGATTGAGTACAAATTTTCATTAATTTTATACCCTGTGCCTTTATTGACGTCTTTTTTTCTTCTCCTTTTTAAGCATTTAAATTATTATTTTATTTATCCATTTGTTATGAAACTTTGACGTTTTTGCACACTTCCGTGCAGGTTTCAGGCATACTTGTTTTTAAAAACTATTACTCATTAGATTCTGAATTAGTCATTTACTAAGATCGTTGCAATGCACGACCGGATCTTCTAGTGGTTATATAAAAAAAGCTTTAATAGCTCTATTTATATATTGCCATGTAATTTCGGAAATTTCCAATTTCTTGTCCACCGAGATCTTGAAATTTTGGGATAGTTTTAAGAAATCCACGTAATTACAAATAATATAGTTTTTTTTCATATGTTTAATTAATAATTTGTGCTTTTCTTAAATTAAACCCAAGCAAATTATTTATGATATAATTTAAATAGTTAGAATTTGTACATTTTGACAGTGTCTTTGACTTCATTGACAAAGAAGTACATGTAGACTACCTGCTTTGAGTAAAGAAGAAAAGAATTTTCATCTTAAATTTAATTTAATGCAATTCTCTTTAGTTTGTTAAAGATTGATATAAAACTTATAATTTAATCATTCTTAAATACGTATAGTGATTTTGACACAAACGTATTAATTTGTTAATATTATCGTATCTCTGCTTTTAACAAATAATTCTTCTTTACATTTTTCAACTTTACATAATAATAGTTTGAAATAAGTAGTTGTTTTGTATGTATGGTTCGGTTTTCAATTTGATTTTCAATGCTAAATTACAAAAAAACATTGTTCCGCACACTTTCGGAATTAATTTTCTTATATATTTAAAAGATATTAATATCAAAAGACAATGATTGGGCCACACAGGACGTCACAGAACACGACATATTTTTTCAGTTTCACGCATACCCTTTTTATTTAGCTTTTATGTCCTACCCATCCTTATTTAGGATTAATATTATTATATCTTAAAATAATACTAATTGTCTTTACCAAAAATTGAACATTATATATTATTTAATAAGTGTCGATTTATATTTACAAATTTATTCAAGGTTAATGAATGTTAAGACGTACTAATTAACAGTGAACACCTAAAAATATTAGTATAATTAAACTGAAAAATAAGAGAGGAAATATCTGTAGACTGTAAGCGTTAATAATATAAGGTTTTAGATAAAGTTATGCTTAATTATCTAAACTAATTGTTTTTAACGTAATAATAAATTAAATAGTATTACTACATGCATAAAATTAAAGAAAAACTTTAAAATTGCTTTATTAAAAAAATATATATATTTTTTTGTAAGTTCAGGCGTTTAAATTAAATGTTATTATTATTATTATTTTACAGATCAAAATGAGTACAACAGTTGGTAAGACCACGTGATCTGCTTCTAACTACAATTGTTCAAACTTAATATTTTGTCATTTGAAGTTAAATAATTGATTTTCTAAATTGTTAATATTTTACTTTAGCATAATTCTCAATTAAAACTAAATTGTCTATTTTCAGCAACTCCTTCTTATACTTTTAAAGAGGAATCCGAAGTAGGTTATCAATCATTTTTCATTGTTACTATTTATTTTTACTAAAAGAATTTACTTTTTTTTTATATTTATGTTTTTATTATTTTTAAATTGAAAATATTTTTTAAGTAGTTTTGAAGTTAAAAAACTACATTAAAATATTTACTATTTTTTCATTGAATATTAAAGTTAATGAATCATTCTTATAATTATAAACATAATCTTATTCTCATGATAGAAAATTAAAAATTGTTCATAAATGTGTTTAACATTTTCTCTGAATTTTAAGTCAGCTTTTAAGATTCATGTGCCATCAATATTAATTTCTAAGAAACTGAAAGTTGTTAATAATTCAAATAATTATAATGCAGGATTAAATAAATGTTATCGCTAATTTGTAAAAATGTGTACACATTATTATTTTATAGAAAGCGGCCTAAGTTAAAAGGTATATAGCCCTATTGCATGGCGTTTGCTTAAATTATTCAAAATTGATTTTTATATAAATTATATGCATTTTCTTTTTGGACAGGCCACTATTAATGATTTTAATCCTGATAACTACGACATGATCTTGGTACATGATAAAAAAAGAGATATCGTATTGCCTGCAGCAGAAAGCATCGAAAATTATATTTGTTATCTGCATCAAGGCTATAGGATTGAAATGAGAAAGAGGTAATATTTGAAAATTTCTTAAGTAGTAATATTTCTTGATAGGCTATGTAACTTGTCCTTCTTTTACAAGAACTACAGATGCAATTATTAATTCGTATTTAAAAGTTTTGAAAATTGAAATTGAATTTTTTTTCACTTTCTTACCGTAATTTACTTTTCTATTTTAATAAATCATTGTTGATACTTCAATCAGACTACAAGCAAAGAAATACATTTTTCATATGTATAAAATGTTCTTTTAAATGACACACACTCACATATTTCTAAAAATCAAATAAAATAAAAATAAATAAAAAATCTTTTCAGAATTTTTTTTTCGGAATCCAATACATTCATCTAGATATCTAACATTTATAATATATTTTAAACAATGTTCCCTGCATCATTTGACAAAGTGTTTTCCAAAAAATGTTGCCGCATTAATGATACATTGTCTTCTTCTTTTTTAGGTTGACAAATTAAAGAAGTTATGACAATGTTGTTTTAGCGAAATGGTTCAGCAACTAGAGGCTTTCTTCTATAAATATGTGTTACAGATATTTTTTTAAAATTTAAGATGTATATTTTAAAAATAAATAAAAAAGTAAATATATTCTTTTTGATAATAATGTGTCACTGTGACTTCTTTGACTGGTGCTAATGAAATGTGTAAGTTATATATTAAAATATAAAATAACTCATTAAATTAATAAGAACGTTCTTGAAAGGTTGTAATCAGAATCTCTGTGGTTCTAAGTCTAATTGTTACTAATATA
>MUZC01000821.1:465689-491258 GCA_002072015.1 Radix auricularia | reverse complement strand
ACTGGTCATGAACCTCAGAAATATCACAACACATATCAAATAATGGCACGAGATCACCTAGACTCCAAAATTCAAACCCAAAAAGTACCTTAAAAATAAAAGCCATTGCTCTTGATGGTGGTATATATCTTTTGTCACCTATCTTAAACAAAATTCGACCCTTGTTTCTATTATACAGGCGGATGTATCCTATCGCAGACCTACACGGCCCTTCTCAAATGGCAAAAAATATGTTGCAACTGGTGTCAATACAACCCTGACCTCTATTAAACTTTTGACATTTCATGTGTATGTCTTTTAATAACTCGGCGTACCAGCCATCTGCCCCCACACGGCGCAATATTTCCTTGAGGACCCCAAAGATTAATAAACACATTAGGCGTAACGAAAAAGCAAGACCGTCCTCTCTTTTTCGCGTAAACCTGTCCTGTGAGTTGTCGGTCAAGGTCTTTTGATTTCTGGCCAGTCTTGACCGCACATTGTCACTGTCCCTGTCCATATGTAGCTCTGTATTTGTCTTTGTGAGTTTATGGAGGTCATAAGCGTCACCTTTGTCTTGCCGTACAAAAGAATGTTCCTTTGAGCACATATATTGCACTGTGAACCCACTGCAGCAGTTATTAGTTTCATTATTATTCTCATTGTGGACTATCATCATTTCCCCACCCTGCGTGGCATGTCTATCTCTGTATTCATCACATTCAAAATCTGTAGGTTTTTCCACCTCTGTGGTTTTAATCGGCTCGGCCATTTCCTCAATAACTTCCAATTCATCTGAGGCCCTCTGATTATCGTCAACTTTTGTCTGAAAGGCTCCTATAACCCAATGATATTCATCTTTACTATATGGGACAATACTTTCTTCCTCGTACGCCTGATGATTTTGAGCCATACATTGTTCCTTCTCAATTAGTAATTGAGACCTTTTGGACCGTTTCTGCACCCCAGCTGTCATATCAGTATCATTCTCTGTTAATCTCATCATCAAGTTAGACATTCTCTCTTCTTTTTCCCGTATGATTCTCCATAATTCTAATATGTCTTCTTTGTTATGTGCTACCTTTATTGTTAACGCCGTATTCTCTTCTTCTTTCTGAGTCATTCTTTCTTTAATATATTCATTCTCTATCTTTATTTCCTTTAGCTCCTTCTGTAATTTTTCTACAATTCCATCTGTATCAGTCAGTGTCTTATTCAGCCCTATTATATTTTGGTTTGCATTCATTAAGTTTAACTCCATCTCTGCTAGCTCTACGTCTTTACTCTTTATCAAGCTAGAATATACTTTTTCCAGTTCAGTATTTTTCATGTTCAAGTTCATGTATTTCAATTCAGCTTCATTTTGTTTTATTTTGTTCTCCGTCTTCAATTGCTCTATTAAATCGTCCCTTTCAGCTAAGGCTTTACTCAGATCTGCTGTTTTTGTGTTATCAATAATTATATTTGTATCACTTTCTATCAGTTTTACCTCTTTAATCTTGACTATATCTATGAAACTAGACAACTCTCTCTCCATTGAGTCAATTTTCAATTTTAAGCTTACTGCCTCGTTTTCCTTTTCATCTAATTTTGTTTTGTGGTAACTCTTTAATTTTTCTAATAACTCATCTTTGTCATTAGTTATTTTGAGCAAGTTAGCGTTTTCTTTATTAGCTTGAGCTAACAAGCTGTGCTTTTCGACAATTACCATTGCTAATCCATCTTTAGCTTCCTTTAGCTCTGTTTTGTAATTCTCGGCTTCCCTTTCCACCTCGGTAAGTCTATATTGAACTCTATCCAATTTTGCGTGTAAATCATTTACTGTCATTTTATGTCCTGCGATTTCCTTGTCTTTGTCGAACAATGATGTTTTTAATCTGTCCACGAGGCTAAGTTTGTCTGCTAATTCCCAGTTTAACCCATCTATTTCTTTCTTATTTTCGGCAGCACGGTTTGTAAGAAACCTTATTTCTTTTTCTTTCTTTTCTGATTCTTCATCTTTCCTTGAATACTGTTTTTGTAACCACTCTATTTCTTTCTCATTTTCGGCATCACGGTTTCTAAGGAACATAATTTCTTTTTCATTCCTCTCAGATACTTCATCTTTCCTTATATAATGTTTTCTGTTCTTAGGAACCTTCTCACGACATTCACTAATTGTTTTACTATTGAACTTTTGACCACCCTGGATCATGTTTTCCTTTTTATACTTGATGACGTTAACCGGCATCTTGGGATTTTCGTATCTATAATACTCAAACTGGCCAGATTGCAGGTCTGCCACCCTATAAGCTTCTTCCGTCAGATACGGATCTTCACACTGAATGCTGGCTAATCCGTAAAGTTCTTCACCCTCATTAACGTCACGGTCATGGTCTTCCATGTCATCCATAGCCCTTCTCTGTCTTTTTCCCTCTAATGCTGCCTGTCTTTTTTCGTATTGTCTCAGTTTCTTTTCATCTTTTTTCTGTCGCTGTCTCTGTCTCTCTTCATTTAGTCTCAGAGATTCTTCAGCGTCTTTTTCCCACTTTAACCTACCTTCTTCAATTTTGTTTACCCACCATCTATCAATCCCTGCCATTATTTTATGTAACTTATTTTTACAAATGTGTATTATAGAACACAGAAAAAAAAATTATACCACAATCACTTCTTACAATATAGATACTTACGTAACTTAGAACCATATACACTGGCAATGTCCATCATAAAAACCTAGAACAAAAGTGTCCAACCCAACGTTGTGATGACTCACGGCGACAGCACACGGAATGTCTACTTACTGTCAACGTTGTGATGACTCACGGCGACAGTACACAGGATGTCTACTTACTGTCCACGTTGTGATGACTCACGGCGACAGCACACGGAATGTGTACTCAACTGTCCACGTTGTGATGACTCAAGGCGACAGTACACAGGATGTCTACTTACTGTCCACGTTGTGATGACTCACGGCGACAGCACACGGAATGTGTACTCAACTGTTCACGTTGCGATGACTCACGGCGACAGCACACAGAATGTGTACTCAACTGTCCAGGTTGTGATGACTCACGGTGACAGTACACGGAAAGTGTACTAACTGTCCACGTTGTGATGACTCACGGCGACAGCGTCGTGATGACTCACGGCGACAGCACACAGGATGTCTACTTACTGTCCACGTTGTGATGACTCACGGCGACAGCACACGGAATGTGTACTCAACTGTCCACGTTGTGATGACTCACGGCGACAGTACACAGGATGTCTACTTACTGTCCACGTTGTGATGACTCACGGCGACAGCACACTGAATGTGTACTCAACTGTCCACGTTGTGATGACTCACGGCGACAGCACACGGAATGTGTACTCAACTGTCAACGTTGTGATGACTCACGGCGACAGCATACGGAATGTGTACTCAACTGTTACACGTTATGATGACTCACGGCAACAGCGTCGTGATGACTCACGGCGACAGCACACGGAATGTGTACTCAACTGTCCACGTTGTGATGACTCACGGCGACAGCACACGGAATGTGTACTCAACTGTTCACGTTGCGATGACTCACGGCGACAATACACAGAATGTGAACTCAACTGTCCACGTTGTGATGACTCACGGCGACAACACACGGAATGTGTACTCAACTGTTACACGTTGTGATGACTCACGGCGACAACACACGGAATGTGTACTCAACTGTCCACGTTTTGATGACTCAAGTAAACTACCACCGAAGTCACGCTCGTCACTGACTACGGTGGAGCGAGTACACTACTAACCGTGTTGGAAGTAGAAGGACGTCTGACGTCTGGTGCAAACCGGATACCTGAGTTTTTTTTCTGCCTTGGTCCACAATAATCCCGGACGGTAGCTCCCAATGTTACGTCGTTGTCTGAGTTACTTGTTAAGACCAAACGGACAGATCAACTCAATGTATAACATCAACACTCTTGAATAACTATAACTTTATTAACAGCAAAAGGTTCCACCATTAACGGACACGTCCTATCTCTCCCTCACACAAACTGCCTCTTCTCTACGTCACGCTCACACTCTTACGTCATACTCTTTCATGCCGTGCGCACCGCACCGCACCAAACACAAGTAATACATTGACATGTCAGGGAAAACCCTATAACTCCATAATGTTTCCCTGACAATGCACTCCTACTATGGAGAAGAATTTGCGTCCACAGATCATGATGGTCACAGGCCATGGTGATGAGGGTACCACACATCACATATGCTTCCTCTATTTCCATAGTCTTAGTTAAATCTTAGAAGCTTGGTGGACTCAGGAACCCCCTTGGCACCGGGGGATATCGTTGCTTCACATGAATTCGAACTCATGACTATCGCTTCATTAGTTGATACCATTCCCCGTAAATTTATGTATATCTATAAGAACCTATTTCAGAGTAAAGAATGGCCAATAGATGCCGTGGTGAAAAGCATTTGTTTAAAAAATAAAATACCTTATCATGTATATTAATTATCAAGTGAGTTGAAAACCTCTAACAATTTTTAGAAAAAAAAGTAATGTAGACAAAATTATTTTGGTTAGAAAACATTATATTCACAGGCCAAATGAATGCCGCTTTTAATATCCATTTATTAACCAAGAAACTGGAAAATTAAATAGATATAAGAAACAATGTAAACACATTATAAAGAAAAGTGGAAAGGTAAGCATCTCTGTTAATTGTTTCGTAGTGTAGTATGAGCTCAAAAGTTAAATGCTTGTATTTATTGTTTATGTAGCCGAGTGGTGACTAAGTTTATTTAAAAACAATCAAGTACAATTTAAAGTAGGTGAAGATGTAAAAAACTTTATTAGAACACAAAGAGAAACATGCCATGGCGCACTCAAACGGCATTCTCTCTCACTTTTCTTTCTTCTTCCTCCCCAGTGCATCACGGTGCGATGCACATGATGCGGCGCGGTGTGGGTGTGCACACTACTAAATTAACCCCCGACCATTGAAACACAGCGACCTCGCTGGCGTAAACTTTAAATAAAATTTGTGAGCTATTACTATAATCATCTGTATGAAACTGAACAATGATAAATAGCAGTGAAATAATATTATAAATGAAGCATGTAACTAAAACAGAAGAAAATTTAAATGTCAAATACTTGATCACGCTTGTGTTTCAACACATTCATTCCCAACAGAACGGGGACCTCCTGTTTTTTTCCCCTGAGTCAGCGGGTCATTTGAAGTCATTAATACCAGCAAAGGGACATTCTGTAGCTGATGCCCTAGCAGTTGCACATTGGCAGCCATGATGCCCAGATATGGCACCTCAGCTCCATTGATGGCCCGTAGCGTGATAAAGCCGGTTTCAAGGGTAAGGTAACCAGGATTCTGGAACGCCCATTCTTCTGTGATGGTGCTCATTTCGTTCCTGGTGTTATTAAGTGCCGCAACCAGGTGACCATTTAAAGTTATGTCCAGGATGGGGCTTTTCCAATGACTTCCAATGTTAATGTGGTACCTCATAACTAATATTGCCCGCTGCCTCTGCATCATGAGTGATCTTCGTGGCTTAGGTTGTAGAGGTTGTTTCACATTTATTGAGTTAGTGTGTGCTTTGGCTCGTGGTCATGGTGTGTTATCACACTCGTTTGACCTTTGGATCCATGACCCCTGGTTATCCCTCCTTGAGCCCGATCGGTGAGACATATTGTCTCAACACCATGCTAATTGGTGTATAGCTGATGTTGTTATCCGCAGTAGTGGTCTTCTTCCTAGGCCAGTATCCCTGTCTTCTGGGCCGAATAGAGCATATTTCGCAATACCTTGTGCCTTCTTTACTGTTGCCAGCTGGCGGCACCCGCACATGCTTTGCCTTGCAGTTGAAGCACTTCCCTGAAGGTCATCTATCCGCTGGATTGTCTTAGAATGCCGTGGTATCTCTAGAGTTTGAGATCCACTGTTGAATAAACACTGAGTCTAAGGGTTATGTCGCTTGGTTGGCGGTTATTTGATCTCGCGTGTTAGGCCGTTTCACAGTGCGTGTACTCACTGAGCCGATGTGTATTAAGTGACCGGTTGCGCCTAACACAATGTTGCTTCCGTGTTAGGTGCTGCCAGTTATGTGTGTTGAGCCTGGTCGACAGGTCCTTGCCGTCTTTGTGAGTTGAACAAGTTCATGCAACCTGAGCCACTTTTCCCTGGTGATCAGGTTGACCTTGGGTTGTCAGGAATGGAGGTGAGTCGTGTTGGTGAGTGAGGTATTTCCTCTTAGCACGGCACTCAACCTCAACATGACCCTTTTTATCACACCACAGACATACCTGTTGTCGGTGACGGGATCTCCGCTTGTTGGACTTGGGATGTCTGGGTGCTGGTGGACAGTGGACACCGTTTGCGTCCATGTCCATTCGGTGCTGATGTATTGATTGCTGTAATCTGTCGGCCACAGCAGCTACCTGCTGGTCTATGTGAGCCACAAGTTGCTGTGTCATTTGTGTCCAGTCCGGGAGAGGCGCTACTAAGAGCTGTGCAGTGGCGGCAACATCAGCGAAATCTTCTCGCATCAACCTTTGGGCCTCCCTACGAACGTTGCCGAGGGTGCTGTCGGAGTGTAGCCTGGCGTAGGCCCTGATGTCCCGTCGTAGCGCTGCCGGCTGTAGGCCTTGAACAAATGCACTCTACCGCATGTCATCAGCAAGGGTGCCGAACCGTGCGTTGTTAGCTAGGGTATAGAGGCTGTGAAGGTTGGTCGCATAGTCCTCTACGCTTTCACCCAGGCACTGTTGCCGTTTGTAAAAGACAGAGGCCAGGGTTGTGCCATCTCGCTGATCTCCCCAAATCTTTACTATTAGCTGTAATAGTTTATCTGGGGTGTTGATCTCATCAGGTGTACGATCCAGTACATCTAGACGGGCACGTCCTTCTAATGCTCCCATGATCCATGTCCCCGCAACAGCCGCGGGCATGGGCTTTAATTTTAAAATGAATCGAATCTCCTTTACGACTAACTCTGCCCTGCTGTCTCCCGTAAACATCTGCAGCTTCGGCAAACGAGTAGATTGTACTTGCTCAACTTGTTGCTAAATACTGTTGTTAATGCTGTTTTCCCCCCTAAATCGCTAACCCCATTTCTATGAGACCCTGCTTGCAGCGCAAAAATATGTAGCCGAGTTGTGGCTAAGTTTATTTAAAAACAATCAAGTCCAATTTCAAGTAGGTTAAGATGTAAAAAACTTTATTAGAACACAAAGAGAAACATGCCATGGCGCACTCAACCGTCATTCTCTCTCTCCTTTCTTTCTTCTTCCTCCCCAGTGCATCACGGTGCGATGCACATGATACGGCGTGGTGTGGGTGTGCACACCACTACATTTATATAAGCATCAAAGTCCATGTTCATTTGAGGCCTGCCAACCATTCCAGTTACATCATATTCATACAGACTTTTTTTCTTGAAAAGTTTGCAAGTCTGTCACTTTAAGCAGTTGTAGGGAAATGGATGAGACTGAAGTTTGTTCAACATCTTGTGATAAAAAGAAATAATCAGTTAATAAACAGTATGGTATTTAAAAATTGTTCAAAGTGCACTATAAATAGATTTTTAAAAAAATTGTTTTAAAGTTCTTGTAAAAATATATTTAACATAATTTAATTCTTCAGCTTAAATTTCTTATTATCAATATAATAATGTGTTGTCTACTGGTGAATGCAATCTTTTTATCATGAGGTAAAATTTAAATTATATTATAAAAATAGCAGATTCGTTGTGGTTTGCAAAGATAAATGTAAAGAAACCATTGGATTATATGTTTTAAAAACATTTATGTCAGAAGCCTTTGCGGAAATTAGCATTAAATAATACAAGTGTCATAGCAGACAAATAAATAAGTTAACAATTAAAAATCTTAACCCCCCTCCCCCCAAAAAAAAACAAAAAAAAAACAACATATTGAGGAGCAGGCTCCAAAATGAGTTATAATTTATTATTTTAAAATTTCCATTGCAATCAATCTCTATTTCTCAATTTCGTGTAAAATTGATTAGGTAATTAAATTATCAATGTGCAATAAATAGACTTTTGGGGCTCAGTGACCCGAGGGAATGGACTTTAGGAGTTCATATATATATATTTAAATATATACATAGATGAACTGTTTGACTTAGTAATGACCCCCTTTTCTGTCAATAGCGGGCTCTAAGGCAAGAAAAGTAGCATTCACAACTTTTTTTAGCCAACACTTAAGAGGAAGGGATTGAGAAGCTAGCACAATGCTCCGAGGGCCTTGCCGGTACCGAGATTCGATCAGGTGAATTTGCAACTTTTTGGGAGTCCAGCGCGATAACACTTTGACTTCCGCAGCTAACTGTTTGACTAATTTATTGAAATATACCAGAAATAGGATATCTAAATGTATATANATATATACATATATATATATATAGGGGGGAAGTTTGTGTGTATATATTCATATATCCTAAAGAAATGTGTATACAGTTATAAATTCACAACGCTAAAGAAAACAATAATTACAAATATATTATTTCAGTGCAATAATAATCCATAATAAATTGCTTTTATTTAACCAAAAAAATTAATAACTTTTACTGTTTCTGATTTTTACCTTGTGGGTCTCAAGAGAATGTCAGCTTCTTCTATACGTTGTTGGTTCAAATTTTCCATTTCATATTCTTGGTTGCTGGCCTCTGGTTCAGCTTCTTCTCTGGTACTTGGTCTCTTAGTTAATATATATATATATAAAATTTATGATGAAAGCCCTTTATGTTAAATTTCCCATTTAATTTGTGTATAAAGTAGCCTCCAAATGTTAGGTGTATATGCTGTGAAGTTAGTAGTTAAGGATCTTTTTAAGTTGCAAATTAATGTGTAATTTTTAGTTTATTGTTAAGTGTAGGTTAGTCTTAATTCTGAAATGTTCAGCAAAATATCCGTAAATAAATTTCTTCCTTGAACTCCGCAGTTTTAACTATTTTTATCCCACTTGCCCATAATATTTGAGTGTATGATTTGTTTCCTTTGTAAAAGTTTTGTTATTTGAAGTTCCTAGAGCAAAATTAAATTTTTATTTTGTTATTTTGTTTTTTCTTGGGTAGATATAGAAGCCGTTCCGAATAAGACACTCGGGGATCTATCTTATATATATTTCACCTAAGCATACCGATATGCGGGACAACTCTCGATAATAAAATAAATTATGATTAAGAAGTAAAAAATATTTTAGGTCCCGGCCCCAAAGGAACAGTTGTTAAAAGTTCATTATCCCATTTGAAATTTTAATATATTTTTTAAAAAATCAAATTTGGTTAAAAATCCACCTACGTATTAGCCACTTTTTAAATTACCTTTTACGTAACTAATGGTAAAAAATAGAATACAGGTCCCCAGGCCTAAGTGGTGGGGTTTTGAATGCTTTTGCTTTTAATGTCATCCCCCAAAATTTCCTAAAGTTAAATGTCCATTGAATGGATATTATACATTTACTATTAAAACGTCTTTTAAAAAAAAAACTAAAATGAGTGTCGGTGTAATATGTATAGTTTAAAATAACAGCTTATTTCAATTTGGATCTGATGAATATATTTGTTAATCAGATTTTTTTTAAATCGATTGAAATCGAATGGTTAAATGTCTTTAGTGATAACAAAAAAGGGATTTAACACCCTTGGCTACAAAAGATTGAAAATTTCAAACTTAATATAGGTCATCAAATTTTATCTTCCCTAGTTATAAAATAATACATTTGCACAATATCAAATTATTTTTTTAAATATGTAATTTAGCTAATATAAGGCGAAAAAAACCTGAATTGAGNCCTACACCAGAAATTGGAGAATTAGTAAGGATTAACTTTTTGTGTAAGAAAAAATACATTTAGGCCCCCGGCCCCCAGTGAGTTTCATTTTAAATACTTTTTCGCCTTTTACCAGCGCGGGGGTGTCTATTTTGTTTCCCTAATACTTCATGCTTCTACCTACATTAGAAATAGGACAATTAGTGATGAGTCAGTTTTTTATATAATAAAAAATACATTTGGGCATTCGGCCCCTAGTGAGTGATAAATACTTCAAATATTTTTTGCATGTTTTTGTCACTCTTAAAGGACTGTACTGAACAACTTCCATATGGTTTCTATCTACGCGGGAAAGTGGAAAAGTAGCGATTTTCAGATTTTATATAACTCACGAAAGGAATTAACATTTTTTGAGGCCCGTGCCCCCTAAGAAGTGATAATTTAAATATAGTTTTCCTCTGTTGCCATCGCGGGAGAGTAATTATAAACTTCCCAAAGTTAATCTTTCTACCTACAGGGGAAAGTGGAAAAATACAATTTTTGAGTGTTTTAAAAAGTTTTTTTATGCCCCGGCCCCCATGAGTGTGAAATCTAAAATCATTTTACGCCAATAATTGATAGCTTGGAGGATATTTGAGATAAGTGTCCCAAACATTCACTGAAATTTCCAGAATGTTCAGCTGGACTATACGCCATTTAGAACTTACCTGTTAAATGTTGTTCTCCACCATGAACTTCAATAAATCCAATTACGGAGAAATTGTTTTAAAATTAAAACCTCCCATTAAAAATTAGAAATTATAAATAATTGTTATATTTAACATTATGACTTACAAAATAATTTTATTTATTTCACATGCATTAGTGTGTGATTATTGGGAATTTAACAATCATAAATTTAGCCAGAGGTGTAACAATTTTTCGAGTTAAGAGAATGCACGTCCGCATAGACTCATATTTACGGTATTTAAATTGCCCAGAGTTTTTTTTAATAATAACCAAAAAATGAACAACAATATAAAGATTATTAATTAATACGAGAACTTTGCATCAAAGTCTTAACGTTTGTAACATGAGTTGTTAGGATTTAAGCGAAAGTTCCTATAATAATTAACAAATATAACTGTCTTCTACCGGTGGCGTTTCCTAAATTTACAGCAGAAAAAATAGCAAATACAAGAACCCAAGTTTTGTAAATTAAAAAATAATAATAATTGAAGTTTAATTTTAAAATATCGTAAAAAAGCGTTTAAATGGGATTTCTTTTTGTGTAGCCGTCTCAAGAAACAGAGCACATGACTAAACTTAAGACACCCAAAAATTAGGTCACACGTTTAAACAATGAGTGTCGTTCTAGGAGTTGAGTCACCCAATACGATAAATTTATTGTGTAGCCCAGATCACAGCACTGTGGAATTTGGGTTGAGGTGAGGATCACTCTTAGTTTGAGATACGCGTGCCGCTGAATTAGTTATGTATAAAGTCAATCATATAACGGACTGTTAAAGCATAATAGATTGAAGATGTAGCTTAGAGGTAGGCTTTTTTATTGATGACATACGCAATTATGTGTTTAAAGTAATGGGCATCTCGTTTCCCAAAGATAGAAAGTCAAACGTGGACAAAAGGGATGTGGAAATTACTACTTTTAAAGCTGTCCTAATCCATTTATAAGCAAATCTCTTACTTCAAATTTTTGTACGTATTTCTTTGTAAGAAATGCTATAATTTATGTCAATTCCAGATATCATTGTCATGTCCCGCAATGTAGTATTTGAAATGAAAAATTTAATTTAATAGTTTTCTGGCTCAGTCTAATATAATTTTATTTTAATATCAGGCAAATTGAAGTATTTTCATCCACGCAAACACAAACATACATGCACATACCCTAACACACACACACACACACAAACATATATATATATATATNATATATGTAGTAGTATGCACATCCACACGCGCCGCACCATGTGCATCGCACCGTGATGCACAGAGGATGAGAAAGGAAGAGGAGTGAGAGTGACAGTTAGCCTGAGAGAAAGAAGTGTAATATAAACATTATCAATATACAACAATAGTCCTCGACTTATCTGCATTGTGATTTAGTTTATTCAAACTAACAATTATAGCCACCACTCGGCTACATATATGTATATACAGTTAAAAAAGAGTTATGCAATGTATAAAGTATTTTTTTGTATATAGATATACATGTGAAAAACATCTGCAACTTCAGAGGGACCCCTTTCATGTCTTCATAGACAAGAAGGCGTTTTACAGAGTGCGGCATGCAGCACTGTGGGCAACCATGCACAAGTACAATATTAACGCCAACCTCATTACTGTGATCAAGAACCTATACAACAGAGCATCCAGCGCAGTACTCTACAACAGCAATCTGGGAGATTGGTTCAAGACCACTGTTGGTGTCAGACAAGGGTGTTTACTCTCCCTCATCCACTTCAACCTCTTCCTAGAAAGAATTATGACTGATGTGCTCGAAGACCATGTCGGAACGGTCAGCATCGGAAGAAGGATCATAACTAACTTACGCTTCGCCGATGACGTAGACGGCCTAGCTGGCAGCGAGGACGAACTAAAAGAATTCCTTGTAAAGCTAGAGAAGACGTCGAATGCCTATGGCATGGAAATTAATACAGAAGAGACAAAGGTCATGGCAAATAAGAATTTCATACGTGAAATACGGATAAACGGTCGAAATCGCGAGGAGGTCCCTACCTTTAAATATCTAGGGGCTGTAATATTCGATGAAGGCTCAAAACCAGAAATTCTTGCCAGAACGGCCCAAACAACTGCATCACTAAGCAAACTGAAAAACAGCTGGCAAAGCAAGAAGCTCTCCCTGAGTTCAAAGATTCGACTAATGCGCTCTCTGGCGATGTCAGTCTTCCTCTACGGTTTTGAAGCTTGGACGCTCACCGCAGACCTCCAAAAAAGAATTAGTGCGCTTGAGATGAGATGTTTTCGAAAACAACTCCTACACGGCGCACATCACGAACGAAGCGGTCCGCGACAAAATAAGTGTTGTCATTGGCCCTTACAAGGACCTTCTTACCTCAATTAAAAAGAGAAAACTACGATGGTACGGACACGTGTCAAGATCTGGAGGTCTCTCAAAGACGATATTGCAAGGCACAGTCCAGGGAAGAAGGAAAAGAGGCAGACCAAGGAAGAGTTGGGAGGACAACATCAAAGAGTGTACCGGCCTTTCATTTAGCGATTCCCAGAAGGCAGCTCAGAACCGTGACACTTGGCATAAGTTAGTGCGCAGCTCAAAATGGTGCCCCAACGACCCAGCGTCGGGTTAAGGGATAGTTCAAGTTCAAGATATACATGGTTATATCTGTATGTTTGTGTGTTTGCATTAATGCATGGATGAATGTGTATATATGCATGCATTCATGTATCTATGTATGTGTGCGTGTACGTGTTTGTTTAATATTTCTTTTTAATATATTTGAAAGATACATTTTGCCACCATATTTATTTTGATGAAAGTATTAATGATTGTAGTTAAAGTTGAGTGATTATTATCATTTGTCGTGTTTTTTACTTGTTTATCGTCATATAAATAATCTGACACATTATTACTGTAGCTTATATAAATGAATGTTAAAAACTATTTAAATATAAAAAAGTTAATTTTTAGTAAAATATTGGATTTTTACATTTGATTTTTGATATGAAATCAACGTCACGATAAATTTATTAAAGGAATAACTCATTATNATATATATTAATTAATGTGCCTGTCACTGTTACTCAAGGTTAGGACTGCACAGACACTTGAGACAATGCAACCTAACCCAACGGTGATGCACCATCGTAACTCCGTCGCGAGACGAAAGGATGACGATTATAGGAATATAAAATAATCTGTCTTGCCAGAGGTGTCATTTAGTTTTGCAAAACCCACTATGATAAGCTCAATGTGTAAGCACATCACGATTAAACCAAAAAACCCTTCCGATTCTTCCAGTGTCAAATAACAGGAATGTCACAATTTGTTACAGTATCACCCAGTGTGGTCAGCACCACCCCTCTGTTAACGCCTGGCACATGCTTCTCACAACAAACTGCAAAAAACTCTATATAATCAGGTCATAGTTGAAAAAGGTCAGTTGAATAGCCTGACTTAAGTTTCCCCCGTATATTTACTTTATTGGTTCGCTCCCACCGACATCAACAGATGATGTCTTCACCATAGAAAAAATCAAGTAATGAATATATATTTTTATAAAATGTATGCAACGCGCCTGTTAGGTATCAAACGGTGTAGTCCTCACCCCCTATTATATATGTTTATCTACTCCACCAACATAATCAGTATTATAGTAAACATGTGTGAATATTATAGCAAAACAAAAGTATTCTTTATTCTTTTGGTTTTGAATGATCTCTTTGTTTTATATCGAAAGCGGGGATTTATTTTATTCGGGAGTAAAATACTATTTCCCACGGACAATTTGTTTAAAAATTGATTCTACGAAAAGACTCCGTATGGGGGAGGATTTATTTTACAACACCGGCCCTTGAAGCAGCTTATCTAAGCCAAACAATCAAAAGAGTTTTTAATAAAAATAAAATTCGTTTTAAGTCTCGTCTATTGCATTGAATGTTTATCACACCATTTTAATTCATAAGTCGTAAATAAAATTCTTTCAATACCTAAAGATACTATATTAGTTTGTCTGAAGTAATTAATGAATTTGTGTTTTTAAAAGGTGAAAGGTGTTAGTAAAATAAATTAAGCGAGTACAGTTCATAATTTGCTTTAGGTGTCGAAGACAAAGAGAAGGATTATTGTTTTTTAAACTATATATCAAATGAGTTCATGACAATACATATCCCAGAGACATTTTTGTAACAATTTAAAAACAAGCTCAAAATTAATAATATGTTTTCATATCGGAATAAATATTTGTGTACGGATAAATAAGCTAATAGTATATGGTAATAAGTTTTACAAGAAAGTCTTATAGAAATGGCTCAAATAAATTTTGCTATAAAATATTTTTAAAAATTGTTTTGTGTGATTTCTACACTTTGTCTTCTAAATACTCTCCTTAAAAATGCACTTTTAATGAATAATTTGATTAAGAAATAATTTCAGCCACATTTTGTTTCAATGCTTTTATTAACATTGACAAAGAACTGCGAAAATGTATCTTACTCAAAATTAAATAAAATATATATACAAGATACAGATGTTAACGGGCATGCACATTGCTGGATAAGCATTGTGATTTTCGGAGTAAGGCTTTAATTTATATTAGCAATCTAAATGATTTTTTTTTTAAAACTCATGAAATAAAATTTTTAATGATATGAAAAAAAAAAGGAAACTTACATCTTGACGTCTCCTACATAAAATTCTGTGAAAAAAGATGAAATGATATTTTTAATTAATACATCTGTGTAAATATTTAACTACTACTAGTATAAATACCTTATATAAAAAGGGTAAATTCAGTGCGGTCATGATTGTGATTGGTCACTCAAATTCCCCCATTCCATCAAAAAATTAAACGTCATTTACTATTTCAACAAGTTTGTGCTTACGTTGAAAGTGAGTGATTATTTTTTCAGTAATTTTATCAAGAATTTTGTATGGTCTATGTGCTTTCAAAATACTTTACTATCAAATTACGGTGTGCAATGTTTCGTGTACACATATTAAAGTGAGCTGTGCGGTTTTTTCGGGTACTTTCTTTAATTGATACATACATTTTAAAATAGTACATTACAGATGACTCACCATCCATGGGGTTAATTTTTAAATTATGTGTGATACATATTTCTCTATTAATTAACAATTATAATTCTGTAATTAGTGTATGAGTTTTACGTGGAAAGCGTTGGCCCGGTCGAGACGGCTGTTGGAAGGGAGGTACAACATGCCACCGTAACGACGGTGGAACGTTTTATGGCGTGCTTTGTTATCCGTTTCTAACAAAAATAATGTTTCTGGATATTTCATAATAAATAAACGGCAAAAAAAAAACACAAAAAAAAAAACAACAACAACAAACAAACAAACAAAAAAACAACACACAAACAAACAATAGCAGGTCTTTGGAAATCACATAAGTTGACTAACAAGGATAAAAGAATGTAAAACTGAAAAGCTCAAAGACGTTGATTTAATAGGACTGAAAACGTTATGAGGGTGCTTATTAGGTGTTTTGTAAAAAAAAATTAAAGATTTATCATTTAGAAGGCAAAAGAGATATCTATAAGTGATAGAATTAGGGAACTACATAAATAAAACAACATAAGCACCCACCCATTATTTTATTCATGTTAATTCAAAATGCTTTTGAAGTTCCTTTGATATGTGTAGGAAATTCGGATGACAAATATTTTTTAAGCGTTGTATATTTATTAATTTTTTTCCAAAATTTGAAACAAGTAAGTCTAATGAATTCGGTATGCTGTATTGAAATTTCAGATTTTATAACACAATTTTAGTATACATCATTTCCGTCTTAGTTATATCTAGGAAAATTTAATAATTATAAGTGAAATTTAACATTTAATATGTTTATACTAATAACATTGTCATGATTAATCTAATTATGCAATGTTCTATTTATGGAATCAGAAATGTATAAAGTAATGAAAATAGCCATAAAAAGTCCCTTTTCCCTCCACAATGCATCATTTTTTGAAGAACGCTTTTTTATAGTATACTTCAAAAAATATAATAGATTTTTTAGTAAATGTAATCTTTATATTGCTGCAAAATGACTTTAAATATATATATATCTTGATTGTTCTAAACTCTTTTACTCTTTAATATACTTTTTATTTACACACGAGTGCTCAAACTTCCTAGTCTATTTCGTACACAGTGCCCTATTCTTGTTGGGACTAAACAAATTAATAAAAAATAAACAAAAATAATAATATAATTATCAAGGTGTTTTAATAATATCTGTAACATTTTAAACGATTATCGTTACACTTTTTTTTACCTAATAAATATTTTGTTATTCAAATTATCGCCAACTGTGTGAAATAACAGGCAATTATCTCCAAAATTACCACTTTGTTGACTAAAACGATGTATTAATTTGCGTTTTTCATCAGAAATATATGAATGTGTTCGAGTAACATATTCATTGATTCTTTATTTTGCTTTATTACAATAATAATATCACTTCTCTTATCTATGTATAAATAGTTACTGTTGCTTGTACTTTTAAGATATTAAATTCAACTCCAAAAATAAAATATAATACGGCAATAGGAATTAAGGACAGCGTGAGTTAACGTAAGACGTATAGTTGGTGTAGAAACATGCGCATTGCAGTTGAGCTAACCCCCTTCCCCCCCCCCCCAAACGTGCATTATGATTGCTTGGCAAACATATGATAGACCATAGCGAAGTTCCTTATGATGATTGATTGCTCGAGTAATCTCATTTTTGTCCTAATTTCTGGCGAATTATATTTATCCATTACACTTTAAATAAATAACCCTGTAGAAACCGAAAATAATAGGAAAAAAAAAACATTTTAAGGAATTCACTAGAGAGAAAATGTATCAAAAACAATGTTTCATAATTTTTTTTTATTTGGAGTTGTCCCGTTTTTTGGCTCCAAAATATATATATATACTTTTTTTTCCAAAATATTGTTATAATTTTTCTATTTTATATTTTTTCGACATACTAATTAGAAAAATTGGCAAAAACTTTGAGATAATTTGACTTTTTAAAAAATTTTAGTTACTTAACTTAATTATGCAAGATCTTATCTTATCTTTTACAGACGCTCCTACTATAAAAAATAGTATCACATCCACAGGATAAGGATTGCGCAGGTATAAATAAGTACTATGAATGTATATGTTTATAAATATAAGATTGTTAATGTTTCTGTGTTTGTGACATATTGACAGCTTGTTTATAATTGTAGTATATTCAAGCTTAAAGAAAGGCAATCTCAGAAAATGAACGCATCGTCTTTCGTGGACAGAAAGATACAATACAACTTAAATTATTGTTTTCTCAATTCAAAATATTTAAAGATTTACAAAAAAAAAATAAAACAGTTATTGAAAATTGCAATAAGATTATAAATCTTTTAGATTCATATTTATAAGTCAAAACTAATATACCATATCAAAATTTACCGAAGTCTTAATAATACTCACAAAAGACTTATACATAACACACGATATAGGCAACTTACAAGACCAGGACCATGACCATGATTAAAATGCCAATGACGACACATGCAGAGATGAATAATGAAATCCACAATTTATCCGATTCGGCTTTATGTTGATTCAAAGCTAGAAAAAATATATAATGTATGACGTTTAAATATCTGAATCAAATTTAAATGTAAATTATGTTAATTTGTGTGATATAAAATGTGATTCCTTATTCCTTATTTATGTTACTTTTGTTATATATTAAAACATATAATTATATAATCAAACATAGTTATTATGTTGCGATATTCATTAAGTAATCAAGCATTTAAAGTAATTTTAAATGATAACTATTAAATTGTGGAAATAAAAATTTACTATGTCATTAGTAAAATAACGTATGCTGATAGCTGATAGTTTTATAAAACGTTTGATAACAGAAAAAACTAAACTCAGTATTACCAAGACCAGTAAATACAAAACGAAACAAGAATCACGCTATGTTTCCATTTTCAGTGTACTTAAAATTTTAAGAATTTCATAATTCCCATAGACTTTAAAGCCTATGCTGGATATATTGTGTAAACTGTGAAGAGCTCATCGGACGTTATTTGGAAGATGTCCTAAAATTATGTTTGCTAAAAACAGTGTCCCTACATAGATACACAACAACAACATTGGATAATGTCACTCTCTTATCTCAGCAGAGCAAGGGACAAGCATGTGATTTTAACTATTGATGAAAGTTTTAGCAGATTAGACACATTACAATAAAAATTGAAATCGTTGACGAAAAGACAACAACATAATTTGGCAGAGACTAGAGTAACAATTCACGGAAGAGTTTCATGAACACTGTTGATGTTGCTTGAGAACCCAGACAACCCCGTGTCAATTGACATTCTTTCAATGATAATGTGAAGGTTATATGTACAAATACAAGGTAGCCCATTTCAGGGACATTTAAACATAGCAAGTGTAGATTACACAAGATCAATAGATTTTAATACACTGTAAAACAACGTCAGGTAGCAGCCTTCGCAAAATTTCAATTCGTATTACAGCAAAAACAGTTAGGAAGCAATAAAAGCAACAAAAAAAATGACTTGATTAATTCATAACAAAAAATACTAAAAAAGACTGACATGTGGATGAATTGTATGACGCTGATCGACTCTTGATCAAGAGCAGGTAAGCAAAATTTTAAAAACTCTCTGCAAACAAATTGAGACACCGTAAACACTGTAAATAATCTGACGATGAACTAAACAGGAACTTCACAAAGTTGGCCAAAAAAAAAATAAAAAAATAAAAAACCAAAGTATGCATTGGTAGTTTTTCACTAACCATGGAGAAAAGACCCAACAGTTGGGACAATGTGTTAAAGTCTTAACAGCAACGCTATCTATGAATAACTTCCAGTTAGATATAAGTTAACGTAAAGCAGCTAAGCCTCCACGGCAGGACAAAGTAAAACGTTGCACAATCGAAAAGACACAAGCCATTAATAAAAAATAAAAAGAAAAAAAAAATTTAAAAAGAAAATAAACTCAATATTTTGTCGGCAAAAGTTGACCTGCTTCCAATTCGGCTTGGTGCCATTTTGTTTTACGATTAACAAATAAATGAATTTGTGTCAGGGAAATGTAGCAGCGGGAAATTTAAATTAAAAACTCTATTGCTACTTGGAGAAAACAGTCTGAATTTCAGTCAGGCTGGATTTTGAAAGATAAATATGACAATTGACAAAATGCTCTGTCGTCTTCAACCTATTGTGTTGTGTTGTTCATCCATCGTAGTTGACGCTGACAACTCTCATCACATCTTTCATCTGGCTTATTATCCCTAATCTAGCATGAAATTTGCGTCTGAATCTCGGACAAGAGATGGGAGGGATCAATTCAGGAGGGTTTTGTACACGGTCCTTCGTGGCTTTACGTTTTGTCTTTGCAGCATGTTGTATATTAGCCTAACAGACAGCTGCACAATTCCGTACCATAGAGCACCATTGGGCACAGTTACTGGCTGCTGCTTCCAAGGAGTTATGTCCCATGTCATGCAATCTGTCAGATGCTGATCTAGCTATGGAGATTCTAGCGTTCAACTCGTAATCAATGTTTGCATTCTGAGGCGGCGTGCTGTCAACTTAAGTAGAGCGGCTCACTTTGTATATTTGTTGCCAAGGATGATTATCTTAGGCTCATTGTATAATGTGCCTGTGGCAGACTGGTATAGAACTCCTGCCTTCTTTGTGCTGATGGTGAGCCCAAAGCTAAAGCACGCACTGGAAAATTTACCAACTTTTAGTTGCAGGTGTGTTTCAGAGCCCTCGTTGAGGGCACAGTGATCTGCAAATGGAAGGTCCGTGGTGCTATTTTATTTAACCTTAGCTTTTATTTTAAAGCCTCCTGGGGTTGAATAAACGATGCCTATGACCTAGTCCGTCATTAATATTACAGATAGACTAAAAACAATGCTTAATGTGTCTTATTTTTAAAACAAACCTCAAACAGATTAACGAACGTGTTTGGTGTTAGGTCTTCGCTTACGATTTTAGCCATGAGAATAACCCTAAACATATACAGGTAAATCCAAGGTTTTCTGACAAACCGGATGATCGCTCAACATACGGTAGTGAACATCATGAAAGTGAACATTGCCATAGGGACTAACCAAGGCACAACCCTAGATTGTTCTCTTTCTGTCCCACTAGTGAGCTAGAAACTAACGAGCCATATATATTCTAACATCTTTTAAAAACAATTGTAAGAAGGTAAAATGGCCGTATTTATACACTTTCCTTAGGCACACGCAGAAGATGGTCTACTGACTCTCTAATAAATAGCCGACAATAGCTTGTGCTCCAAGAAAACAATGTGCAACTAAAATTGGAGAAGTATACATTTTACTTAAAAGTAAAACTATAGCAATGGTATTGCTGGATATTTTTAGCAAGAACTTCGCAAACAAACAAACAAATAAACTAATCACGGTGAAAAGTTAGCATGCTTTAATTTGAGGGCTTGATCAAATACAATCAGAGCTCTTTACCAGGATCTTTTTAGAAAGATGTTATATTAGATTATGCTCGTCCAAGTCTTTACCAGCGATATTGTATTTGAAAACCTTGGTCGTAACCAAGCCCAAGCTTCGAGATTACTTTTTAAGACTTTTATACTTATATTTGGAGCTGCAGTGGTGATCTACACAAACTTAAAGCCACTGTCACAATTATGGAACAATGCAAGAATATTAAGTGCAGAAACATGAAAAGACAGCGTCGAACATATCAATTATGAAAACTGGGTCTCAAATGAGAAAGTTACATTTCCGACCTAAAAATCAGAAAATACTGCTCACCAGGGGTACATAATGAAACTGTTTGCTACCAACAAGAAGGTGCCTGGGAACTTTAATAAGGTAGAGCGACCGGTGATTGTTAAAGAGGGCTACACAATTCCAAATGAAGAGCAATGGAGGGGGAGATTCAAAGAGCACGTATACGAGATTTTAAACAGGCTAGAACCAAGTAACCCACATATACCACCAGCTTACAATGACCTGCTAATTTACTTCTATGCTCTTCTCAAGACACTTGTATTCTTTCTGTTTCTATGACACGTACTAAAACATTTTGAGAAATGTCCTACTATTTTTGTGCAACCAAACTATGGAATTCTCTTCCATTACACATTCATAGTATTTAAACACCCAAGTCCTTCAAGACTGCACTTAAGACACATCCTTCCAATTTTACAATTAAAAAGTAATAAAACACCGTTTCTTTTAAACATTAAGGTAGCTAATGTGTAATTTACTGTCATTTATGTGGTTAATAGGATCGGAGGCAGCATCAAGAGAATGCGCCATGACTAGAAGATCCTGGAAAAGCTTACCAGGGATAGGGGTGTCTGGAGTTTTTTCGTAGGTGGCCTAAGCCTTGGAGGAATAGCAGGCGCGGAAGATAATCGGTGGATGTACCATAGGGACGAAAAAGCTCAACAACAAGAAACTGTCCGACCATCTATTACTTCATCAGGCTTAACAAAAACAGGGATTTTAACTTCGGCCATTTAGGCATATCCTCTAAAAACCATGATTTTTCTGTTGACTTTATACCCAGAGCAATCTAATTTTATGTTTTGATTTGTGTCTTTAATCAGTTTTTTAGCACTTGCAAAGACTTAACATTTATCAGTGGTGTAAGTTTGTTTCCCGTGACATGGGTTTAGATGTATTGACAAAGCTTTGTGATTGAAAAAAACTAAACAAAAAATATGATTACCATTATTTGAATATAAATTGACGTATGAGTGGTAGTTAACGTAGTACATTGTGTCTTTAAATGCATAGTTAAATAACATTATCATTGCTTAAATTTACAATTATCTTACTTAGAAGACAACAGTCTTACCCAATTTTAAAGAAATATTAAAAATCATTTTCTTTCCTTTGACGCAAAGTGAAGCCTTAAGAGTTATGTTGGAATGTCCGTCATTAAAGTCACTAAAAATAAGGCTGTTACTGTTATTTTTAACAATCACACTGTCTTTATTATTTATTTGTAGTTCCAATAAGCATGGTGAAACCTTACTACTTCCGCAAACTACAGCTAAATTTGGCTGTTTAGAATCTTCAAATTCAGTAAAATTGTTAGGCTTAAGCTCAAGCTCAAGGTTGTTTAATTTTACAAGAATCATTTCCCTAGATAAATCTGAGAAGAAAGAAAAAAAAATTATTCATTTTTAAAATGGTGTGTCATGGAATTTTCCTAATATCATATGTAAAGAATCTAAATATAGATAAAACTAAGAAAATATTGATGAATAAGCATACATTTTATTATTACTTGATGCTAGATTTATTTCTGGATAATATTACAAAGTAACAAGAGTAAAACCTTTTGTTATATCATAAAACCTTAAAACATTAGGGGATACAAGAACAGAGAAGAAAGTAGGCCCTACAATATTAAATCTTAATCTTATCTTATCTTATATATTGCAGACGCTCCTTCTGTACAGAAGATTATTGCGTCCTAGGTATTTTTATGGTTTGTGTTTAGTCCTGTATTCTTACTAGAGTTTTAAATGATAATAAAGTGTTGGCTTTACTGGTTTCTTCAGACAACCCATTCCACGCCCGAATACGGGACGGAAAGAAAGAAAACTTGTATGTGTTTGTTCTTGCATATGGAATAAGAAAGGTGTTTTTATCTATATGTCTATCTGAGGGTTGTATTATGTTATCTTTGTGTTGAATTTCTAAATTATAATTAATTGCCTTATGTATAAAGAAATGAATGCTAACATGGAAATGCAATAAAAATATAATCAAATACAATCATTAGTTATAGATAGGGATGAAGACTTTTTCTTATTCCCTATGCAAGAAAAACAAAATACAAAGTCTCGTTTTTACCGCAAGGAATATTGATCTGATTAAACTTTGAGAAGCGTCACACTATCAACTTTGAAAACGCTAAAAAAAATGCAAGACTAGACAAAACCAAGGATAAGCGTGGGACGCAAAATTCTTTTAAGAAAAGGAGCTTCGGTAACTGATATGATAACGTTAAATAATATGCAAGTTATTGTAATCCACTACACCGACTTCGTCAATTGTTTTTTACATTTTTTTTTGTCTATGTGCTTTTGTGGCAAACATATATTTTATAAAATTGAGCAATTTTATTTTAGTATTTAAAAACAATTATAAAAATAAATTTTTAATTTTAAAATATGTTTTCAAATTTTACAATAAAAGAATAAATAATGTGTCGAAAACTACAGAACTTACTAATAGAAAGAAAAGTTACAGTTCAGAGCAAAAAATTAACTAACATTTTTTTTTCAAATATATTAATTTTCTAAAATATATTAATTAAATTATAACCGAAAAAAATATTTTAGCTAATGACCATTTATTCACATGCTACACAATATAAAAGAACAATTTACTTTTGTATCTTAGCCGCAGATAGTGTGTTAGGGCTCAAATAATAATATTAACAAATTTAATTTAATAAAGAAAATAATAATACATTCATAAGCTCATATTTTTTGACAATCTGAATATTGGTAATAATATTTTGGTCGATGACTGATACATGCTTTATTTTATTTTTTTTAAAATATATATTTTTTGAGTGCGTGTAACATAAATAATATACTTTATTAATAATATTTTTATAAACTATCCTAATAAAAGGCAAATGCTACACATTTTTTTTACTTTTAAACGGAAGCAGCAATTGATACGAATACCAAACGATATTTTTTTAAAAAGTGTTTAAATTCAATTATAAAGCTAACCTGTGTGATGTGCGAAATTAATTTAAATTTAAGAAATTATGTCTTTTATTCAATGGTGTGCATATCTGCATATCATCTGCATATTTAAACAGCTGAAAACTAAGGAGTTGTGTATTTTAATTTTAAGGGTGTACTGATTTCTGGTTTAGTGAAGCAACGCCGTTTACGAGTTGCATTTGTTGGGAGAAAAATGAGACAGTTACTTTTTTAATATATTATACTTTTGCTCTCAATCAGACTACATTAAAATTGATTTTAAAAAATGAAATATATATTTTTTATCTATCACCATCACCTTTTGATTCTATTTCAGAGATAAATAAAGCATTAAAAATTTACAAACATCGCATTGTAAATTCTTTAAAGGTAACTTTTTCACGGTACTTGATATCCGATAGTATAATTGTTAATTTATGTTCATGTACTTAGACAGTAAAAAAATGTTATTGCTTAAAAAATTTTTTTTATTATGCAACTAAAGTTTAGAATACTTATAATTAATTTTAAATTGGTAATGATGTTTCTTACTCAATATGAAGAATATGCTACTAGCTGCAAAATATGCCTAAATAAAAGTAAATAAACCTCAGTCAAATTAATTGGTTATGTCTAAAATGTGACTGTAAGCCCTAAATGCCATTTTAAGCACACGGTTAAACTAATTCTATCTTGTTATATCTAGGATTGGTCTAAAATTAGCGAAACTAAGTTAGATGAAACATATTCCTGTGTTTGAGTCATACTATTATACGTTTCATCAGCATTAAATAGTAATTGAAACACGTGTTTTAACAAAACAAGGCAAATGTGTTTAAGGTAGAGAGAGAGAGAGAGAGAAAGAGCGAGAGAAGAGAAAGCAAGCACGAGTCAGAAAAATTGTGGAGCATACATTCAAAAGAAAATCTGACCTTCAATAGCTGGAAAAATAGCTTCATTGCTTTCTTTTATTACCGAGCCGACCTTAATAGAGGCTTGTATCTTTGCATCGCGCATTTCTTCAGTGACATTTATATTCACTAAACATTTCAATAACATTTCTGAAAAGGTTATATAATGAAGATTTTTGGTTTCTTGGCAATCCTTGATGTCAAATGTCGAATGCTGAAATTAATGAAAACTTAAATTATTACTTTTGATGGATGATATAGTTATCATATAGTTTACAGAGAGAATAAAAGACTGACAGACGGATTGACAGAGA
Source organism: Radix auricularia (assembly GCA_002072015.1). Lineage (NCBI taxonomy): Eukaryota > Metazoa > Mollusca > Gastropoda > Lymnaeidae > Radix > Radix auricularia. Next base: position 465,789 of record MUZC01000821.1, on the reverse strand, counting down.
AAGAGATAGATAGAAAGATAGATAGATGGAAAGAAAGATAGATAGATAGATAGATAGATAGATAGATAGATAGATAGATAGATAGATAGATAGATAGATA
>MUZC01000821.1:422530-442436 GCA_002072015.1 Radix auricularia | reverse complement strand
AAGTGTATATATATATATATATATATAATCTACGTACATATTTTATTATAAATCTCCCAAATGTTATTTTAGTGAAACTGACAGATAATTCCGGGAATTCCCTTGTCATCCATTTTTCAGTTATTAAAATGCTATAGGACATACGTTTCTTAATTGTCATTTCTTGTGAGGATATATTATATTATTTGAATTTACGCAGACGCCTTATAAAGATTATACCAATAAACATATTCAAGTATGATAATGGTGATTTACATTGTAGTGTTTGAATTATAAAGTAAATTAATTAAATATGTGACTTTGATTATTAATGTTACTTACTTATTACACTTTGTGACTTTGTGAGCATATATTTATTTTGTAGTAACATTATTTTGTAATATTTATTTTTATAACCTTGCCTTATAAAAATTTATATCTGAATTGAATTCCTTTGAAGCAAGTATTAAAACAAATTTTAAAGGAAACGAAATACCAGATATGGATAGGAAATGGATAAGCTTATGAGTGGTGCATTAATTAGAATTAACTTTTATTTATAAAAATAAATAGTATGGGGTATTAATAAAAAAAATAATTTTGCCACCATGTTTATTTTTGTTCTGTTTAAATTTTCTTAACAGACCAATAACCCTTACCCAGATCTAAAACCACAACATTAATTAAATTTATTGATAACATTAATTACCATTAGATTAACATTACTCACGTTTTTTTTTTGTGTGTGAATTCACTACAACAATTATGTAAATACCAGTTGAGCTCATCAGTTACCTTACTTTCTTAAATCTGGTATTATTGTTGTTGTAAATAAGATTTATACATGGAGTCTTCAGGATACACTTGAACTGACTTACACTTGTTAGTGGTTACCAGTGCGCCCGAATAAACATTTTAAAAAATGCATTGAAAGTCACTCCGTTTATTTTTTTATTTTAAAAAATCCTTTAAATTAACTTGTGACTTCTGCTTGTACACTTCACGATGTATCATTTTAATTTTTGTGATAAAGTGTCGTGGTTCGCTTTATGTTCAACAAATTTCTTATCTCACAATTAGGAGCGTATTATAATTACAATTATATTTAAAAATGTATTCACGACCGGTGCGCATTATATTAAAAATGATATAGACTAGACATTATTAAAATGTTTGATTGTTTTGCTCAGCGTATAAGTATTATAATGAACACCCTTATACATATGTGTCGTATAAAAAGGATTTATAGTCAAAAAGCAAATTTTTAAAACGTTTTTAAAATGTTTTTAAAAGACTTTTATTTTATTTAGCGAGAAATTATTTTCTCTTTTTTTACATACATTTTTATTTCATGAACTGTTACATTTTTAAAACTAATATGCACTGGGTTTAGATTGAAGCTAATTTTTGGCTGTGTTGTTTATATGTAGAAGCGCAATTTTTTGAAATTGTAAATGTTACTTTTCTTGTTAGTGGCAGGTATAAATATCAATATCATCACTAAACATTGGTTAAAAGGAGAAAATTACTTTATTGATATTTTTATTTTGCAGACCCTTTAGCATAGCACTGCTATTGCGCTTGTGTGTGTTTAATATACGACTTTGGGTACGGTGGTCGAGAGGCAGCGCGCTATACTAGCGTACCGATGGTCACGGGTTCGAATCAATGCGAAGCAAAGATTTGTACCCGGGGCCCAAAGCGTCCCTGAGTCCACCCATCTCCGAATGGGTACCTAACATTAGTTATGCGGCTGGTTAATGCGTATAACCCTCAAAGCCGTGAACATAATGATATAGCATCTAATTTATATTTTAAAATTAAGAAATAAGACAGTAAAAAATTTTTTTATAATATCAAATACAATTTTTGTTTTGTTTTGTTTTGTTAGCATTAAATATAAATACATTATTTATTTTTAAAAATAAAATAACCAATTAAAATTATTTTCATCACATATTTAAAATCGCATCTAACAAATCAGTTGTTTTTTTTCTTGCATTTTAATTATTGAAAAGTTTTGCTTGTTTATTGATTTAAAAAATATATAAATACATCTGATTTTTTTTTAAATTTATATTAGTTACTACTATTAATTTTTCAGGAGCTGAGCATTTTAAATATATTAAAGGATGAACCGAGGACATTTTAATCAACAAAAATGAAACTATTTATTTTGCTTTTCGTTCAACTACGTCTACGTGAGTATTTTCCTTAGATTTTTTAATTTCCCTATTATGTTTTTTTTAGAAACGCCATAGTAACAGACCAAAAATAAGATGTTTACATTATTACTTGCTCTGTGCTAGGGGTCCAAATGTATTTTATTCCTTATATGAGTTTCTGATATATAAACTGACACATAACTAATTTTCCAATATCCCGTGAAGGTAGTAGCTGTATACACTGCCGCGATGGTAAGAGGCAAAAAAAAATAAATGAAATATCACTCACTGATGGATGGGGCCCTATATTGCTTTTTAACCTTATATGAACTAATATAATTTGTTTAAAGTTTGAATACTATGTAAATGGATTTTAACATAAATGCAATTTAAAAAAACAACTTGATTGGCTATACTTTAAAAAAAAAAATAGGGCATTAACATTTTATTTTTCATTTTTTGCGAGCAGAGGAACCCTTTCAATCATAGTGAACTTTTGTCGGTGCAATCACAAAGTCGTTAGCTACGCTCTACTGCAGACTCACGCATTCTCTGTGCTCCTAAGACACGAGCAAAAACATTTGTTGAAAGTTCATTCTAATTTTGTGCAGCCAAACAATGGAATTTTCTACCATTACACATCTGTAGTATTTCAACTACTAAGTCCTTCAAGACAGCACTTCAGGCTCATCTTTTAAAAATTAATTTTCAAAATTAAGGAAATAGCATTTCTGATTATGATTAACGTAGTTGATGTATAACGTATTGTCATTTAAATAGTCTATATGATATGAATATTGATGTTTTAATATATTAATGTGTTATTATCTCCATGTAAAGCGTTGTGAGCCCGGCTCCTTGCTGGGATACAAGCGCTATATACATTATCAATTTATTATTATTATGTTAGTTTCACAAAAAAGTTAAAAATTCTAAACAAAACCAATTCAAACAGTTTTTTTCCAAAATATTAACAAACAAACATATATCCACTATGATCCAGATTGCATCAAACTGCTGTATTTAACTATACATCTTACATCAATAGTACCCCGAGCACTTATTTTTGTTTTTTAAAACCTTATTAAGAGTAATTTATTTATTCCACAGCCATTTAACTTTGGGAAGTTTTTAAGTATGCTTTCGAGAAGGTTTCTGCGAATACATTCTTTTAAAAATCAACTTATTAGGGGCGGGTATCCCGTAATGCTATTTTTATAAGCATGAGTTAAACTAAACGTATTTTAAAAAAGTGACTGATGCGTAAATGGGTAGATTATTGCTGAAATTAGATATAACGAAATTAACATTGTATATGGTGACCAACTCCAGAAATCTGTACCTTTTTGGCTTGGGATTAAAAAAATTTTGTCATAAATTTGTAAATGTTTTTCCCTTAGATTTTAAACAATGACAAAAATATAAATATGCACCTCCATTACCATATATATGGCAATTTTCAGAGTTGATAAGATATGCACATCCAGTTAACAATTTGCTCGGAGACCCTTAATTTCATTTTGTTCCCCATTTAATTTTAAACGACCTTCACAAATATTGACAAACAAATACATTCACCATACTCTTGTGGAAATAATTAAGTGTAGTCTTGTTAAGTAAGACTCATTACTTATTCTCATTCTACCAATGTGGGCAGAGGCATGACCTTTGGGAAGTTGTTAAGTCCACTCCAACGATGTTAACAGGTGAAATATATATATTTCAATTTTTAAACTATCCTTTATAGTGGCGGGGGCTCAAATATATATTTTTTACCCTATATGAGCTAGGTAACACGTCTTTAAATTTTGTATACTATGAAAATGAATTTAAACTTTAATTATAAAAAATGATGGTTTATAATAAAAATATCATAACGATTTAAATAATTTTACAATTTTCATTTTTTGGAACCAAGGGACCCTAATGTCTTTATCTTTTTTATTAGAGTTTAAAAAGTTTCAACCATTCAATTTCACAAGTTTTAAACAAATATTGACAAACAGATATATCCATCTTGATCCAGATGGAAAAAAGTTAATTTTAGCTTTACATCTTAAAAGTATAGGGCTACCGTGGCCTTGTTTTAGTTTGCTTTAAAAAAACTGATAAATAGTAATTTATTTATCACGTGGCCATTTAACTTTGGAAATGCCTTGAGTAATCAACCGCAAAGGTTTCTGGCATTAACTGTTGTTCGTTTCCTGCACACATTTTCCACAAGGTCACTTAATGTAATTGTATGCCCCATTTGATTTACACGGCCTTGACTTTTAAGGGAAACAAGTACCGTATATACTCGAGCATAAGCCGACTTTTCAGCACACTTTTTGTGATGAAAAAGCACCCCCTCGGCTTATACCCGAGTGAAAAATAAATGACCCCATAATGCTGAATCTTGTATGTAATAAGGGAAATAGCTCTTGATAGTCATTGTGAGAATTAATTAATAGAGTGAGGTTCTTGAATAAGACCGGAAGAAGAATAGAGATTACCTAACAACAATATATTATATAGAGAGCTAATTTACTGTTTCACTTTGAAATAAATATTATGTGTTTTAATGTAATTTTATTGGTATCTATTATTTTTGAAATTTACCAGTAGCTGCTGCATTTCGCATTTGCTGCATTTCGCATTTTCCACCCTCGGCTTATACTCGAGTCAATACTTTTTCCCATTTTTGGGGGTAAAATTGGGGGTCTCGGCTTATACTCGGGTCGGCTTATACTCGAGTATATACGGTATATGCATCATGATCCAGTTTGAAGTTTATAGGTGTTAAGATTTGGTGTCACGTGGGATATCAACGTTAATTGAATCCTAATTTTTCGCAGAAAAGCTCGGGTACGTCTTAAGTATATATATATATATATATATATATAATAAAATCCAAGTTCTAACGTACAAAGTTTGGGTAAGAAAAATTGATTGTGTTATTTAAAAAGGCCTGCATATCTCAATTTGGATAATGAAGATAATGGCCTTGATTTGTAAAAATCGTGAAAAATCGAAATGGAAATAAATTTACATACATTTTTTAAAATATATTTGGAATGGCCTTGCCGTTAAGAATTTGACACTATCAATTCAAAGCCCTTTTGTATTTTAATATGCAGCATTAAATTATGTGGTTCTTAGTCTGGTCAAGTTCTTAAAATCAAACCAGTAGCATATATTTAAAATAAAATATATAGAGCTTGCTTTTTAACAAATAAATTTTTGGGCTTACGGCCCCGAGGATTAAAACTTAGAAAAAACAAGTTTCCAGAAATCTCAGTGGAAAAGTACCTATCACTTTGCAGGGATTTTAAGGGCCCCAGTGCAAATCGGTGATACAAACAAAATTTACATCTCCAGAGAATATCAGCCCATTCTATTATTTCATTGATTGTAAAAACTATGCCAAAATCAATAATTAACAAAGAAAACCTTATTTATTCGTTCGTCCGTCGAATCGACGAGGACCACTTTAGTCATCCGAGGGTTGCTGGGACTTGTTTTGCCTATGTGTGCGCAGATGGCTGACAAGGCCGATCCTTGCACGGAAAGTTCGGGAACAGAAGGGACATTGGATGAGTTGATTGTCTCCTGGAGGGTTGAAAGCACGGGTCTTTCGGGCTTGCCATTTCTTTTCTGCGGCGTTAATCCTTTTTGCCTTGCATGTCCTGGCATCTTCATGGATGGATTGGCGCCAGGTTGACCGGTCCAGCGCAGCTTCCTCCCACGTGTCTGGGTTTATTGCAAACGCTTTCAGAGACGCTTTCAATGTGTCTTTAAAGCGTTTCTTTTGTCCACCATGGGACCGCTGGCCATCCTGGAGCTCGCCATAGAAGAGTCTCTTTGGTAGTCTCTCATTTGGCATTCGGGTTAGGTGCCCTGCCCAGCGAAGCTGTGACTGCATCAGTAGGGTGAAGATGCTGGGGAGGCCAGCTCTGGTTAGTACCGTGGTGTCTGGAGTTTTGTCCTGCCACTTTATGCCCAGAATCTTCCTGAGGCTTGTTGTGTGAAAGTGGTTCAGCTTTTTAGCATGGCGTTGATATACGGTCCAAGTTTCAAATGCTTAAAGCAGTGTAGGGAGCACAACTGCCCTATATACTTTCACTTTGGTCTGAAAGGTAATGCCTCTTCTTTTCCAGACATTCGGGTACAACCTGCCAAAAGTGGAGCTGGACCTGGCAATTCTGACATTCACTTCGTCATCGATGGTGAAATTTTGTGACATTGTGCTGCCTAGATATGTGAAGCGTTTCACTGCGTTGAGTTTCTGGTTGTTGACAGTGATGATGGGCTCAACATAAGGCTTTCCAGGCGCGGGTTGATAAAGGACTTCAGTCTTCTTTGTGTTAATTGTCAGACCAAAGTTAGTGCAGGCGCTGGAGAACAGGTTAACACTGCGTTTTATGTCATCCTCTGAGGCAGCATTTAGGGCACAATCGTCTGCAAAGAGCAGGTCCCTGATTGTGTCTGTCCTGACCTTGGTTTTTTCATGAAGCCTCCGAAGGTTGAACAGCTTGCCATCCGTACGGTACCTCAGCTTAACACCAACATCTTCGTTTCTGAAGGCCTCTGTCAGCATGGCAGAGAACATGATGCTGAATAGCGTTGGGGCCAGGACGCAACCCTGCTTGACACCGTTTGTGACAGGAAAAGGGTCAGATGACTTTCTTTTGTCCTGGACTCTGGCCTGCATGCCCTCGTGGAATTGTTGAACCAAGGAAATGAATTTGCTTGGGCAACAATACTTCTCCATGATCTTCCACAAACCCTCTCTGCCAACTGTGTCGAATGCCTTGGTTAGGTCAACATAGGTGGAGAAAAGGTCAGAGTTCTGCTCCTGGCATTTCTCTTGTAGATGCCTGGCAGCAAAAATCATGTCGATGGTTCCTCGCTCTTTTCGGAAGCCACACTGGCTTTCAGGCAGGAGACCTTGGTCAAGATGAGCTGTTAGGCGGTTTAGCAGGATTCTGGCTAGGATTTTTCCTGCAATAGAAAGCAGGGATATGCCTCTGTGGTTGTCTTAAACCAGTCTATTTCCCTTTCCTTTATAAAGATGTACAATGGATGCATCTTTGAAATCCTGCGGGATCCTCTCTTGCACCCATATCAAGAGAAATAGCTGGTGGAGCCTTTCAGTTAGGGCTGGTCCCCCTTCCTTGTATACCTCAGCTGGTATGGCATCTGAACCAGGTGCTTAGCCACTTGAAAGTAGACAGACTGCTTTCTGGGTCTCGAGCAAGGTAGGTGGGTCATCCAGTGCCTTGTTTGTTGGCACTTGGGGGAGACGATTGATGGCTTCTTCATTGATTGTCGAAGGGCGATTAAGGATGTTGTTAAAATGTTCAGCCCACCTCTCCAAGATCTTCCCTTTGTCCGAGATGAGCGTGTTGCCGTCTTCGCTGAGAAGTGGATTTGAGCCTGAGGACGTTGGGCCATACACTTCTCTCAAGGCTTCGTAGAAGTGCTTATAATCACGCCTGTCTGCATAGCATTGGATCTCATCAGCTTTTTTGCTGAGCCAATGGTCCTGCATCTGACGGAGTTTCTGCTGTACAATTCTACGTATGTTGTTGAAGGCTTCTCTCCTTGAAGTGGATTTTGGGTTATTGAGGTAAGCTTGGTGGAGTTGGCGTTTCTCATCCAGTAACTGCTTGATGACTTCGCAATTCTCGTCAAACCAGTCCTTATTTTTTCTGGTCTTGGGCCGCAGGGTCTCTGTAGCTGAGGTGTTATTCAGCTCTCTAAGCGATGTCCAATCTGCCTCCACGTTCTGGTTTTCCGGGAAGGTTATCTTAAGCGCACGTCCAGAGCAATCACGAATGACTGCTTGCCACTGGTGGTCTTCAGCTTGGCAACATTCAGCCGTTTGGGGGCCTTCTTCCCTTGCGGGCGCCGTTGAGGCTCAATACGATTGTTGAGCTTGGAGAGGATGAGGCGGTGGTCTGTCCAGCATTCAGCACCGCACATGGACTTGGTCACTCTTATATCCTGTCTGTCCCTCTTCCTAACGATGGCATAGTCAATAAGATGCCAGTGCTTCGAGTGGGGGTGCATTCATGATGTCCTATTGCGCGTAGGGAGGCGGAAGATCGTGTTGGTGATTAGCAGTTCATGTTCAGCACAAGTGTAAAGCAGAAGAAGGCCATTGCTGTTGCATTGGCCCACTCCATGGTGTCCAAGTACTCTCTCCCAGGCACAGTTGTCCTTGCCAACTCTTGCGTTGAAGTCACCTAGCAAGATGAGCTTGTCCACCTTTGGAACTTCGGCAATGAGTGCGTGAAGTTCTTCGTAAAACTTTGTCTTGACTTCATCTGGGTTGGTCATGGTTGGGGGCGTATGCACTGATGATGGTGACATGCTTCTTACCAGCTAACAGTGGAAGTTTCATTGTCATGAGCCTGTCATTCAGTCCCTTAGGTAGTCCAGTCATTTTTGCGACAAGGGTTGTCCTCACCGCAAAGCCAGCTCCTGCTTCACGCCGCTCCGCGTTGGGTCTGCCACTCCAGAAGAATGTGTAGCCGGTGCCTTTTTCACAGAGCTCACCTTCGCCCGCAAGCCTTGTCTCGCTCAGAGATGCGATGTCTATGTTATACCTGGCGAGTTCTTTACCAATCAAGGATGTTGTCTTCTGAGGTCTATTTGCATCAACTCTGTCCAGGAGGGTGCACACATTCCATGCGCCCAATGTGAGAGGAACTATCCTCAATTTCTTTTTTATATTTCGACCGCTGGTATAGGGTCCCCACCAGCCGCGGTAAGCTGGCTAGGGAAGGCTGGAGCAGGCAATGTTTAGGGCACCTTTTCTAGCCCCTTCCTCATGCCATTCAGGTGAGCAGTGCACTCTAAAAAAGGGCTGCTCAGTCACCCAGGGGGCTGCCGGACTCCAGCTCTGCTCCGTGTCGGTGAAGAACGACCCCTTGCCCTTGGCCGCCTGTGTGCAGGGTCGCGGCTACGGCTCCCAGTGTGCCCACAACTGCCGCTTCGTCGCTTTCCTGTCGCCACAGGACTTGGTGGTGATGTGAGTTATGGAATGGGATCGATGAAAAAAGTGATTTGCGCGGCGATTTGGATTTAAGTGAGAAAGAGTTGCGCAGTTTGTCGATCTCACTCTATCGCCCGAGACCATCATGATCCAGAGGCACGACAGAGTCGAGACGGCTGGTGATGGAGACGGGTGCAGTGGATGGCCATGATGTCCTGTCTGTCTTGTCATGCCCTTAGCGTTCCACCACACTTTGCTGAGACTCGCCTTCTTGACCGTTGACCATCTAGTGGTTCATCCGCTCAGTCCATCGAGTCCAGTCTTCACGTGCACAGGTAGACATACCTATGTCACCGAGAGTTTGAGACCCACGGCTACCCTCACCAGTTTAGCCATCCAGTCGAAGCTGTTGTCCGGGGTGTGTCCACTGCGCACGCTTTAGTTTCTAGGAGCAACTGGTGAGAGCTGAGTGTCAAGTGGGGACCAAGAGTGGGAGAACTACCCCCTAGAGAGTACGACGTGTCCCCCCACCAGAGGTACTACCCCTCCTTAGCACCCCATACATGCCCAAAAGAAAACCTAACACTTTGATGAATAAATATTTTTTGAACCCTAGCTCTAAGGTATGGCAATGGGAGCTTATTATCTAAGGTCTTTTATACAATCATTTCAGTTATTGTGCTATGTTTCGTGTATTGAAAGCCATTTATTTAGTAGCCATATTGTTAAATAATTATATATAGGTCATATAAGGAAAATTGCCGTTTGGGCCCCCCAGCCTTTATTAATTATATTTTTTTAAAAAATAAAATAATTAAAAACTTTGTCGCGATAACCTTTGCCTAAATGTATAAACATATATTTGAAAATAATAAATAAATAAACATATATACATTCATATACACATATTAGAATGGACAGCCAGACAGACAGACAGAACAGACAGAACAGACAGAACAGACAGATAGTTAGACAGACAGAACAGACCAATAGACAGACATACAGATAGATAGATAGACAGATAAATAGACAGATAAAAAGATTGACAGATAGACAGATAGACATATAGACAGATAGATAGATAGATAGACAGACAGACAGACAGACAGACAGACAGACAGATAGACAGATAGATATATAGATAGATAGATAGATAGATAGATAGATAGATAGATAGATAGATAGATAGATCCATGGATTGATAGATAGATAGATAGATAGATAGATCCATGGATTGATAGTTGGGTAGATCAAGTGATCAATAGGGTAAAAATAATATATCATTATGATTTTTTTTTATTAGATTGCACTGCAGGTACACAAGTAAAATTACTTGAATACAGTCAAAGCAATAGCGAAACAAACTGTAGCTCTGGTTTGATTCATAATGTAGATTCAGCCGTGTTTAAATGTGAAGTCGATGGAAAGAATCTTAGCTCTTTTTTGCAATTTCAACTAAGGAAGGTCGATGATGATGATTTTAAAATGGTAAGTTTTTTACTTGCAATATGGAATTATCTTTTTAACTGTTGTTAGTTTTACTTTTTAAAATTCTTAAGTAACTACTTTGAAAAAAAAAACTCATAAATTTGAAATACATATATGAAACCTATATTTAATTCATATGCAAATGTCCAATAGCAAACTTTATTACTATACATTCAATTAGCATTATTTAAGATTAATTTATAATGTATTTAATTACTGAATTAAAATTCTCTTACAAAATACATTTTTTTTTTTAATTTGTTCAGGAACAGCCAATATAAGCTTCTTTTTCCAATATAATTTTTAGCTTTAATAAAATATATATATTTTTTTTAGATATTCATTAACCGTCGTAAAATTCTGTTGAAAATAATCATTATCGTCCTTAAAAATATTATATCATTTAATTTAACAAAACAACGGCCTCTTCGAATTGTATTTGACTTTGTTGTAAGGGACCGTCCATAAATGATGTCACGCAATGTCTGTTGACTTTTAACCCCATCCCCCTCTACACACGTTGTCGAATAAATTTAGAACATCCATGCCCCTCAATTATAACGTTACAAAGGTATCCGCTCATGAATTCTATATGCATTTCTATTTGAAAAAGAGCGTCTTTCATATCACTATGTTATTTAGGCATGCATTTATTGTATGATTCATGTAATATATTAACACTTGGCATCCATTTAAAACGTTATTAAATGAATTATAAGCACTCAATAACCGTTTAATAAAAATAGTAGTTAAAGGTTCAAATCTTGTTCTGACATTACATATCTTAAACACTCCCTTCTTCTAGTCACAATACTTACAAATGTGTGACACACTTCCCTCTTCAAACCTTTAGATGCTTGACGTCATTTATTGACAGCCCAAATATAAATATTTAAAGTATCAAATCAAGTTTTCTTGAATGCAGGTTGCTACGGAGATATTTTCCCATTAGTTAATTTATATTTTTAAGCAAGCTTTTTCATGTACAAATGCTGGGCCGGTGTTGCAAAATAAATCCTTCAACATACAGAGTCTTCCCAAGGAGACTCAGTTTTAAAATAAACTCTCCGTGGAGAAAATTTTTTAATCCCTTTAAAAATAATCCTCCCCTACCCTGTACAATAATGTCTTCCCTAAAAAAAGTCCGCCCGCATCAAACTTTTGATATTAAACAAAGAGATCATTTAAAAACAAAAGAATGTTGAATACTTCCTTTTGTATTTCTGTAATATTCTCACTAGTTTATTGTAATACTATTTATGGTAGTAGCGTAGACACACAGAGATATGAGGGGGTGAGGACCATACCGTTTGACACCTCTCAGGGGTGTTACATTAATTAAAAAATTGCTTTATTAATATTTTTTATATGCTACAATATGGATGTTTCAGATTTATATATGACTACAAACAAAAAACACAACAACTGCTTATAACCAAACAGCCTTAACTACAATCATCAATGTGCTCATCACAATGACTGGTATTGCAAAATGTTCTGTCATATATAATAAAAAGAAATATTAAACCTACATACACAAAAACATAGATACATGCATGCATTCATATATGCTTACATTCATCCCTGCATCAATGCATAGATACATACATACATACACACAAACAAATATATCAGTGCTGCCAGCGAAAATTTTTGGAAAAACCTAGGCAACACGTCAAAATAAACCTAGATTAGAAGGAAAAAAGAGGAAAAAAACCTAGACAAGCTAAAAATAAACAAAAATGACGTCACAAAGCTCCCGCCCCCCCCCCCCTTATTTCAAATAGAGCATGTCTCAAATATATTTTTTGTCAAGTAATATTTAGTGTAAGTGTAAGGGTGCAAACCAATAGCGTTAAGGATGTGAAGCCATTTAAAACGCCACTAAATAGTTTAGAATCAAATATTAAAGTGGAGCTTTCATTTAAAGTTGCGCGTTTTTTTGAAGTGACGTACAGTTCTTAAACAGCCCCCTCCCCTTTGTGACAAATCTAACAAAAGTATGACTACATTTCATCCTTCCCCAAAATCGTTTTGGCATTGGCATTTATTAATATATTTTACATAACTTTTTGTAAAATAAACTTACATTTGATTTTTGTTATCATTTATGTCATCATCTTTAAAAAATCTTAGGCAATCTTATCAGCAATCTTGGAATAATTCACTATGACTATCTCAGTCTTATATTAGATTATCTTTAGCCTATGCCTATACTCAATATGGCATATACTTGAGAGTTTATTCTCTCATCGCCGACAGAAGAAAATGTTAAAAGTTAGAGCCTCTAATAGTCTAATAAAATTGAATATTTTGCCCAATCAATTTGTTTTATCTGGTACCAGAATTGTACATACATAAGGCGACACCTTTCGAATTTAGTAATTTAGTAGCATAGACTATAGAGCCATAGATTATGATAGATATTATAATGGAACATCAAAGAGCGGCTAAAATACTGTTGCTACATACTGCTTATTTTTATTTTTGAAAAATCAAATTATTTAGAATGTTAATTTAATTATTTTGTTTCTTTCACATGAAATATCTACTATAAAAAAATAATTTAAAAAAACCCCTAGATTATGACTATTTTTGAAATAAAAAACCTAGAAACCTAGACGAGCTAAAAAAAACCGAGATCTAGGTTGAAAAACCTAGCGCTGGCAGCACTGAAATATATATATATATACTAGTTCAGGTTCTCGAAAGGCGCGTAAAAAGGCGCGCAAAATTAGTATAAATAAATTAAAAATGTTCGCCGTAAAAACAATATTAGACTATGTGACATAATTGTTTTAGCTCAGAACATCAATTACCGAAACAACGCACGAACTTGTGACGTAAGCATTTGTGTACACACAAACACACATTTGTGTTGAGTCTAACATTGGCCACCAGCCTATGCGTGTTTGTCTCCGTTATAAATCATGATGCAAGTAGACAAACAACCGGTTGATGTCGGTGTGTCGGTCTTCGGTTCTTGACCGACTGCCAACTTCATTGCTGCGCCGCATTCAAGATATGACACCGTTCTCCTACGCCTGAATCCATCATTAATGTCACGTTCGCATTGCTTTATTATTTCTTTTTCAACTCCACAAATTTACAAACCTTCACAAATTGCCACGAGACAAATATGACTCGAAAAAAGAACATTCGATGAAGCCGAAATAGTCGATAGAAAACTTCACAGAAACGGTCATAATAGGAATCGAAAAGGCACAAGGAGGCATCCCGGCGACGAGAAACGCGAAACAAACCTTATCGCATTCGAAGAGCAAGTGAAACCGACGAACAACGGTCCCGTAGACGGGAAGTAGCAGCCACTAATAAATGACGTCGGTCGGCTACATTCCGGGAAGTACCTGCACCTCATCTGGATGGAGCCACCGGAAGTGACTTCAAGAATGACAACGTCCAACAACATTTCTGAGGCAATTTACCATTGCTGTGCACAATATGCGATGCCAAACATTTTCCTGGCGAACATCCTGCGGACAAATTATTTACCACGTGCTGCCAGAAAGGAAAAGTGACGCTAGATCCCATCCGCATATCACTTTTACTGAAGACGCTCATGACGGGGGAACACTAGCACTTCCAAAACTTCATGGACAACATCAGGTCTATTAACAGCGCCTTAGCCTTTGCGTCAATGGGTGCTAAAGTCACTCCTCCTCCCGGATACGGACCCTACTGCTTTCGCATCCACGGACAGATTTACCACAGATCTGGGGCTCTGCATCCTGACAATAATGATCGTCGTCAATTTGCTCAGCTGTATATCCTTGATCCTGATGAAGCTTCGGAACAAAGGATGCAAATGCGACCTAATTCTACATGCAACTGCGATCTCATGGCGCTTCTGAGCTCATTCTTGACCGACAACAATCCATTTGCAGATGCATGCAAAATGCTGTGTGTAGTGGAAGAAGAATGTCTGGCGGAAGCAGCTTTAAGGAATACACTACCTACAACTGTGTCACTGGCCATCATTCATCATAGAAATGATGACCAATGGCGTTACAATGCTGAACGGTCCAATGAAGTGGCTTCCGTCTTCCGAAATGCGGATGGAGGACCTCCTCTTGAACGGGACATCATAATACACAGCAAATTAATTTCACATGCAAGTAAAACACAAAGAATCAGCATTCTCTACCCAACTTGGATCCCATGATCTACCTTGTGTTATTCCGTATAGGAAACAAAGCTGGACATCATATATTAAACTTCAATAAAATCCTACTAGTATAGGAAGCTTGCGTCGGCTATCAGCCACGAATCCTAGAACAAGAGTCACTAAAATGTAGTATTATGGCTACCGATTTGCCATCAGTGACGATTTATTACTTTCCTGAGTGCTGGAAAACTCACCCTCCAATATTTTGTGGATAGCTACATCAAAACGAAGGGAAACAGACTCAATTTTTTGTGCGACAAAATCAGTCAAATCTAAGGGTAGAAAAGTACACTGGCGTGGTGGATTTCTTGCAAACTGAAGCGAGACAACAAGACGTTATGCCAGGCAAACCACTAATACTTCCTTCATCCTTCCAGGGAAGCCCGAGGAACATGCTCCAAAATTATCAAGATGCCATGGCGATTGTTAGAAAGTACGGGAAACCTTACTTTTTCATTACAATCATATGCAACCCAAAATGGCCAGAAATGGTCACCAATTTAATACAAGGACAATCAGTGGAATTTCGTCCAGATTTGGTCGCACGCGTTTTCAAACTTAAACTGGATGCTTTACTAGATGATAATGGAAAACATCAAGTTCTTGGAAAACCAATGTTATTTTCTATTACGGTATTTCATACATTTCTTTGTTGTTTTTGTTCATATCGTAATCTATTCATGGCAATAAAGGAGGCCATGTGGATTTTTCTATTGCAGTATTTGGTAATATCTTATTTATCCCTTCTGTTTTCGATTTGCCAGCTTCAGCAGGCTTTTGAACTAGTATATATATACATATTTACATTAATACGTACAAACATACACACATATACACACAATACATACACAAAAATACATACATACACAAAAACATAGATACATGTAAACATGTATATGGATGTAAAAAAAAAGTATAAATTGTTACCGCTCCTTCCTACCAGGAGATTACTGTGTCCTGCACTTTTCCACGGTTTATTTGTGGTTTATGACTAGTCTAGCAGTTTTAATTAGGGTTGTAATGGATCTCGCATTGGATAATCCGGAATGCGGCGATGTTTACAATTTCGGCTTCGGGTCCAACAGAATTTTAAATCTTATATCCGCTAAATCCGGCAGGCCAATAGACCCATAAAATATACATATTTATAATAGCTCTGGTCCTGACAAATTCGGAATCCCTCCATGTTTACAAATCTAGCTCTGTGGTATGCCAGATTTCCCTCTATAAATAAAGNTATATATATTTGTGTGTGTGTGAATGTGTATGAAAATACTGCTTTTTTCATTATATTTAAGATACAATTTTATTAGAGTGAGTCTAGAATCTTTAAATATCAAATTATCATTTCAAATAATTCATTGCAGTACATAACAATAATATCAGGCACTGAAATAAATAATTTTTAAAAAATTTAAATAAAATGTGTAGTAAGTAATAACCTTATAAATTGATTTTATTCTAACTCATTCAACTCACAAACATAAAGAAAGACTTCGATCCTACGTTTTCGTATTGATTATGTATCTGTATATTTCAATTTTTTTTTTTTATTATTTTAAAAAACTCTGGGCAATTGACCAACTAACTCGAAATATGTAACTATACGGGAATATACCCACTTAACCCACAAATTGCTATGACCATGACTAAGCGTATTATTGTTGAATCCCAATATCATACATAGATGGATGTAGAACAATTACACATTTTGTTGTAAGTCATAAAGTTTAATAAGACCATTAATTAAATTTTTCAATAATTAAGGGGATGATTTTTTTAGCAGCAGAGAGTTCATTTTAAAACAAATGCCCCTGGGGCGACTTTGTTTTAAAATAAAATCTCCGGAGGAGACATTTTTTGGAAGTTTTGTTTTTTTCGTGACACCGCCGTAAAGGCAAGACGAAAGGGGCAACCAATTTTGGCCTAGCTGATTTCAGTGCTGCACGCTTTTACAAAAACTCTTATAAAAATGTTTTTTTTAAAAAAAAAAGTATTATTAATATTATTTTTACAGTTTTACTATTATAACGTCATACTTATCAAACGGTTACTTTATCCATGGCCCCAAATATGATGGGCTACCCAACTTTTCCTCATTATTAATTAATTTTTTTTTAAAAAGTATCATTAATATTATTTTTTACAGTTTTACTATTATAACGTCATACTTATACAACGATTACTTTATCCGTGGCCCCAAAATATTATGGGCTACCCAACTTTTCCGCATTATTAATTAATTTACAATTTGATACAGGAAATCGTCTAAAAAGTCACATTTTTTTCAATATTGTACTAAAATATATAATACGTCAAGATATTTTCATAGCCCGCAAGAGTGTCGCATACTTTTTCTGTTAAGACTTATGCAAGAATATTTACACGAAAATAACTTTAATTCATGTTCCTCGAGAGAAACAAAAGAAAAGGGATTTTTTTTCATGTTCAGGCAATTTGTGTGTTTATATTCTTGGACAAGCAGTATTTTTTTAGAAATTACTTTATATTAAAATTGTATATTAATAAATTTTTGAATTGATAACTAAGAATTTATATGAAAAATTGTTAGTTTAAATGAAATGAGCGTTTCATTATTTGGTACAGTTCTTTGGAAACGACATCGATAGACAAATGCTTAAATTTTTAAACATCAGCAATATTATTTACACCACTAAAAGCAACAGGATATTAAAATAAAGAAAAAGAGTACAAAAATCATCTTAATTATAACTTGGTTATATAATACAACAAGAATCGTATACAATGCTATGAAAATAGGGGCACAAATATGTTTATAATTAAATATTTTTAAAACAAACAATAATATACTCTTTTTTCCCGTTTAGATATTAGGTTTGGATTGTGTTACGAACCAGGAATATGTAAATTGAATATATGCTAAAAATTTAATGAAATCAAATTTTAGACATTCATCATAGTCAAGCAAAGAATATTGTGAACTTCGGTATAGATATTCGCTATACGGAGTATTATAACGGCAAGCGAGTTTTGTTTTCTTTTTTTTCTTTTTTTTTTTTCCTTTCACTTTTAATAGCTGTTAACGTTCTGTTAAACACAAAAATAGGTAGCAACTGAAGATAGCTACAAATAAAGCCCAAAACTAATTCAAATCAAGCGTATAGACAAGTTGAGTTTTAAATAGTTTTATCTTAGATCAAACTAATTTTAGAATTATTAATGTTTCTTGATTGTATGTTATATCCTTTTTCCTTCTAAATGCCACTATGTTATTTTTATTACATTTTTAAAATTATTACTTTCTGAGGCCTTGGGTGTTCATTTAATAATTTTCTTACCAATAACTATCGGACAATCATAAATAACTAAAAGTCAACAATTTTATTAATGAAAGAAAATTAAATTAAGTCTGAAGAGATCCATGATACGTCATTTGATAATTTCAAAAGATTTTTTTATAAATGATTTGTTCTTTTTCAGTGGATCCATGTTTATCAAGGAAGAAACAATTCAGGAAATACAACTTACTACACTGAATATGGCAAAGAGAATTTAATGATAATCATTATCAAAATATTAGCTATGAGAGATTATGATCTCGCCTTTTTCCGTGTAATAATGACAAATACAAATTCTAGCCAGCTAACTAGTGAGACAAGATTTCCAGTAATTAGAGGTAAGCACGATTCTGAAGTGTTATTTTTATAAAAAAAAAAATAAAATAAAATAAACATCATGTACACATTTTATGAATAAGCATTTGAGCAATCCCTACATGCATAAAGCTTTTAAAAATCAGTTTGACTTTTAATAGACTCTTTTTGTCAATAGATAATTTGCGAATAAGGAGTGACTGATATTGTTCAAAGTGCATTTCAATTGACACATTCTACTAACCATATGTGCAATATATATATATATATATTGTTGCTGGGGCTTCAACCCTCGGATGACTAAAGTGGTCCTCGTCGATTCGACGGACGAACGAACGAAACGAACGAATATATATATTAGGGCTGTTATCGATTAAATTAAATTTAATCGTTAACTTTTGAAAAATTACCGATTAATTAATCGATAATATCTTAAAGCTAAAAACAAAGATGTATAACGACATTACACTGAAAATTTCAAGGGAAATAATAAAAACAGGCAATTTTTTTTTAAAAATTTAGTTATATTTAAAACATAGTTAGCAATAAAAGTAAGTTAAATAACGCATTAAAGTTTAGGCATCTTATCTTATCTTAGATATACAGACGCTCCTTCTATGCAGAAGATAATTGCGTCCACAGACCATGAGAGATGATCTGTTGGCAAGTGATGTAGCGGTCACAGGCCACGGCTATAGGGGTTCCACGCATTACCCCAGCCGCCTAACTATTGTCTAGTTAGGTACCCATTCGGAGCTGGGTGACTCGGGGACTCCTCAGGCCCCGAGATCAAATCCTCACCTTCGTGTGGATTTGAACTCGTGACCATCGGTATGACAGTCGAGAGCGCTACCTCTCGACCACCACGTCCCACATTGAGGCATTGAGAGGTAAATTTCAATTTATCTTAAAAAATATAAAAGTAATGCAGCTGTATAGTCATTGTTCTATGATTAACAAAAAACAGCAACATAAAAATCATCTTATTTTTCATAAGTGGTCCAAAAGTTGATTTTTTTCCCCTGAGACTTATAATCACCTTTACCATTATATTGTTTTCCTTCACGTTTTGAGCCCTCTTAAAGCATTTTAAAAAATGTCCATAACTTAAGTATTTAATGTAATTTAATTTTAAAATATACTATTGTTAGCAGATATATTTAAACACAAGCAGTTCAAAATATTGTCAATGAATTTAAGTTTTGTTATTATTAATTAATTAAAAACAATGTTGCTTTTAAATATCATTGTCCTTATAAAACAGGTTAATTTAAAGTATACACTCTTATGGTTTGTTTTTTAAATTGGAGTAGTTTGTATATAAAAAAAGTAATTAATTATGGATAATTTATTTATAAATAAAAAAAATTCTTAATTTTAATCACCTATTTATCGAATAAAATAACTTTAATCGATAAAATGTTTTACCGATAAATCGAGAAATTAATCGTTAATTTCCGCAGCCCTAATA
>MUZC01000821.1:401005-422367 GCA_002072015.1 Radix auricularia | reverse complement strand
AAAATATTAAGTGTAAACTTAAAAATAAAGCTACTTTTATAAGAAAAATTAAACATTAAAAAAAATAATTAATAAAAACATAATTTAAATTCATTGAAATTATGATGAACTACTAATATTTAATTATTTTAAAAAAAATAATAGCATGTTTTTGTTACTTCCCTTGAAATCTTGAGTTTGATGAAGTCATACATGGTATTTGTATATTTACTACAAAATTATCGATTAATTATTAAGTAATTTTGGAAAAGTTAGCGATTAAATTTAAATTAATCGATAACATCCCCATTGTATATAAATTAATATATATATATATATAATTGAATGTATAAAAACTACAAACATGTTACTTAGCTGATTCTACCCTTAAATCTATGATATGTAACATGCTGGCTATTATCACTTTGTGTTTATTATGTTACGTCTTTATTTTAGATATTGTATTTTAAATCGACATTTACCCTGCAGAGAGGACGATTGCCCCTTAGCGTAATATACATATATATTCTATATTTATTAATGATAATTCCTCATTAATTTATTTAAAAAAATAAAGAGTGTTAAAATAAAGTTTCTTAAAAAAAATAAAAGCAAAGATAAAAAAGAAAAGAAATAAATGAACTACATTATATACGTTAACTTTTCAAATGCCAGAGCTTCAACTCCCTTGTGAACCTTAAGTCTTCTGAGACTAATGCTATTGAAGTGGAAAACAAAGAATTTGAATTAGTGTAAGAAAATGATAAGATGCTTCTTATATATATTTCATTAAAGTTTTATTTTAACTTAAATAAAGCAATGGAATAAAATTGTTGGAGTACTACATGGTTTCGCGACCAAAGCATACTATTTTCATTTTAATTCCTACTGATATCAAGAACCAAAAAAAATATGAACAAAATTGTTTATGAAATTAAATTAAAACAGTTTTTCTTTTGTTTTTAAATTGGAAAGCATTAGAAATCGAATAAAAAAAATTTGACAAAGAAAAACAATAAGTTGTGAAAAAAAAAAAACACTACAAAGTGTCGGAGCATTTTTGTTACTATTGTTGACATTATTCATTTCTGGCAAAAGAAAATATGTTTTTCTGTGTGCTTTTGTTGGTTGTTGTTTTTTTTTATCACAGAGAGGACAATACTATTGCAAATAAAGGCAATATTCCAGAACCAATGCATTTGCTTGGGAAGTACGATCGAGCACTCCCAGTACATTGTATGCAATAAAAGGTTTTAAAAAGTGTCATCTACAATTCAAACTGAACTCATTGCAATTTTAATATATAAACATCGCAAATAGTAATGCGTTGTCATTAAGAACCTTATTATTTTGTATTCGATGGCTCTTTATATACTTTACATAATCACCAAACAAGTCAATTTGAAGGGATATGTAATGATTGATTGAAAAAAAAAGAAGTAGACATCGTATAATCTTTAAAACATTTCATTGAAGTGAAAGTGAATCTGCTTACATACCTGTAATGATTTTTAATAAATTACTATCTTAAAATAAAGGATTGCAGGGTGTCGTGTGTTAATACTTCTTCTTTATTGCTTGAAAGCATAAATGCGTTTAAGATAAACGCAATAACATTAACTCAAACTGTCAAAGCTTGCTCTAATAGTATATTAAATATAATCTTTTTACATGATAATCTAACTGAAACTAATTAAATATTTTAGTACTTTAGAATGTTGTTACTTATTTTTATTCATACCGCTAATCGTTTGGAATATCTACTGACTTTACAAGCAGGCTTCAGAATACAAAATAGTGAATATACCATAGAGCCATTTTTAGAATATTTTGAAAGCTATAGAAAAATGACAGGGTCAGGGAAAAAAAGCTCATCAGACCAACAGACTTTGCTAGTTACAATAAATTCTTTTTATTTTCGAATATATGTCAATTTAAAGATGCAAAAAATATTGAAAAGTGTATATTGCTAGAACAAATGCTAAGCAGAAAATGCTCACAGAGAAATTACTGGCATACTTAAGGATGCTTTGAAGTCTGATCAAATGTTATATGGAGACCCCATCCTTTAAATCTAATCATAATGTTAATAGGAGGAGATTACTGTAGAAACTCATGTGAGATTTCAGCAGGTATGTAGAATTTAAAAAACTTAAACACCTTTCGTACACCAGGCGATCTGTTAGACTTTGAAATGCTGCCTTTAAATTAGAGAATTCAAAGGACCTTGTCAAACAAAGACTATTTTACCCAACGGGTTAAAAAATTAATGAAATACCACCTGATAATAAAGTTTTTTTTAGATTTTAAAGCTTCAAGTTTCAACATTGATTACCATAGTCTTAAGTAATGCATGTTTAAAAAAGCTCCTCCAAAATTAAGTTAATGAAGAATTAATTACAATCAATAATGATAACGCCAAAATTTTATAATTTATTGCTATTTCAATTTTGGCTATTGTGGATGTCAAGGCTGAAATTATTTGTACACGAAAGAAGGTGCAATCAGGAAAAACAGAAAATTAAAATTTTATTAAATAGATAAAAGTTTTTCTTTTTATCTCTATTACATTGTAATTTTACTTTACAACGTTAACATATTTTTCGGCAGGGGGGGTGGCATATTTTGGTTCTGGCCGGGGCGGCACATACCCACGTTACGCCGCTGTATGCTACATTCATTTGTTTACATCCATAAACAATACATTTATTTTTGAGTACACGTTCATATTTATTTGTTTGTAAATTGATAACTATAAGATAATTTGTATGGTTGAGTTTTTATTGGTGTATATATTCATAACATTGTTTTAACTTGAATGATTTTCTTTGGTTACATTTCGAACTAACTTGATGTTTAAAATTATTTTTTTCAGAATCGACCGATGTGGAATTGACAATTGTTATCAGTGAAGTCAATAGTAATCAATCAATTGAAGGATGTGCTATCAGTTCCTTTAACAATGATATTAATATTCATTACGTGTGCATAAGTAAAGTAAAACCATGTCTTATAGAGATAAAGATAAATGAGATCCCAAAATTTTTATTCAAAGAAAGTGGCTACGTTTTTCTTGGAGGAAGTGATGGACCCCAAAGAGAAACAAATGTAACAGCTACATATGCACCATGCAGACTAGATGGAAATGTGAAACTTTTTACGTGTACATTTCGCATTGGTAAATAAAAATATTATCCTATTACTTTGATTTTTTAAAATTTAACAATATCGTTTATCACTTTGCAAGTTCTGTTAGAGAGTTTATATTTTAGAAATATTTCTTTTATTCACTATTTAAAAAGTATACTAGCAAAATACCCGCGCCACCAAAAATTTCTATTGGGTAACGTTGGGGTCACACGAACCAAATTTCTGAAAAATGGGCAAATACATAACAATTAAAGTTGGAAACGATTATTATGAGAACTGACATTGGTTTCATAAAAAATATTTATGATCATCAGTTTTGCTTTGATTAAAAAAGCTTAATATGGCAAATGTTTTCGGAAGTTTGGACTTATCAGCAAATGAATTTCAAAATGACTCTTTCTAAACTATTGAACATTTTGATTTCAAAGTTCTAGAGTTTCCAATTGTGTTACAGAATACTCTTATTTAGCAAATTTGATCGAGAACCATACAATGTAGCCAGAAGGAAAGGACTTACGGCAAGCCGAACGAGGCAATCACCTTAGGCCCCGTGCTTATTATCAGCTCAAGCCGTCATTAATTAACAGTTATTGCATCAAAAACACTAGTCCGTGCACTTCTCGCTCGTACTGATTATTTCAAATTTTTTCTATCACGTGCGCAAAGACAATGCATTGAAAAACGACACAAAGTTAAAAATTAAGCTGCAAAATTAGTTCTAAATGAAAAAGGACATGAGAATGTTACTCAGCTAATTTAGTCGATTCATTGTCTACCTCTAAAAACATGTAAATTTAAGCTTAAATACAAATTAGTTCAAGCAAAAATTGGTGGATTTTTACAAAACTTTGTATATAAAAACTTTAAACCCAATATTAAAATACTATAGGTCACTGATTCCGTAATACCATTCCTTCAGGGCTGAGGCCCAAAATGCCATTTCTTAGTTTGTAATCTCAAAATAATTATAAACGATTTCGATAATAAATGAAAAATATGTCTATTATTATGCAGATTGATATAAAAAGATGTATCCTACTTTACATTGTGCACTGGATGGGCCCTGGGACCAAAAATGTCATTTTTGGCTAATGTCAGCTAGACTAAAATTTGGCGTTAGCTATTGCTTAAATGAATGGAACCTAACTATACGTTCTATACAAAAGTTACGGTATATTAAAATACTGTGATAACTAAAATTCTAATATCAATTTCTTCGGGAATTTGGGCTCTATATGTCTTTTTTCTTAAAGTGGAAAATTTTAGTTACCCATTTATTTATAAAGATCTTGATAATAATGGGCCTTGTAATTTCTAAGAAATATGGGAAAATATAAATGAATTTAAATTTGTTAAGACAATTATTGACTAAGATCAATTCATTTAATTGATAGCTAATGCATAAACTTATTTTTTTATGTCTCGTAAAAACAAAAATGACATTATGGGACCGAGGGCACATTCAGTGCAAGTTGTAAAGTTTTTAAAGACCTGTTCATTTAAATACGTTTAATATGTGATCAATTTGGCCTTAATTGTCAAGATCTTTATAAATAAATTGATAACTAAAATTTTCCACTTTTTGCGTATTTAAATCCCTTTCGTAAAGTAAATCTATTACCCTTATGAAATACATAACCTAAATGAAATCACAAAGTTGAAAATTATTCTATTGCATAAAGTGTTTGACATAATACCTTGGCCTGACATGATTCCACATTTTATTTGAGATTGCATGCCCAATTATGATCCTCTTTTTATAACGGAAAAGCCAAACAATTATTGATGTCACATGATCCGTTTAAATCCTATTTACTATAGTCATATGGCAAAGTGTATCCAGAGGCATGTTTACATTTCAATAGGATTCCTTTCTGGTTTGCGGTACTGCACAGTTTTGGTACCACTTTATCTTTAGAGATACGATTCAGTATGGTAGTGATTATTAAAGCAATTATGCTCAGAAAGAAATATTAGATTATCTCAGATATGTGTAAATTGAAAATACAACCTACTCTTTAGTTTCAAAATTGTAATTAAGAGAAATATAAGAAACTTAAAAAAAAAATTTAATGTTTTGTTATGTTTTTAACTTTTGATAATAAACACACAGTCTTACAATAATCATGAAAAACTGCAATGTTTATGTGTGAAACAATAATTAAATGTGTATATGAGATATAATTACATACAATTAATGTTAATTAATTATTTAAAACATGATTCGAATTCTTATTAACAATGTAACCTCTACTTGATTGCTCTCGACTCCTTTAAAAAGTCAACTTGCTTCACAAACTCACTTTGATGGGATCACATAGCTAAGAATAATCCCGTTGCATAGAGGGTTCCTATGTTTAGTAGAATCCGATTCCCAAAGTAGTTGCCATATTTTTGCGAATACATGCTCCATTATTATGACATTGCGTAATGTCAAATTTCATTAAGTAAATCCCTTTCCATCTTAAAAATACTTTAATAGGTTCACATATTTAAGTGCCATCCATTGCATAATGGGATCTGGTTTTGTGATTAAAAAAAAAATTCCATTGATCCCGTTGCATGATAATATCCCATGAATTGTCAAAATCCTTACCCAAAGATGATCAATTTTCATCCCCGAAAGTATCACATATTTTTTTTGGATTAAAATATTTTTAATCGATTTTTTTACTGATTAATCGAGAAATTAATAACTACTATCTGCAGCCTTAATATATATATATACAATGGTTTTTTTCTGGCGGAACGCACCGGAACGGCATTCCGGCACCTTTTCCACAGACTTTTTTATTGTGTTGCCTAGAATGTTTGTTGTAGAAAGGGCTGGGCAGAGGTAGTACCTTTTGACGCTGTGACAGCTGCACCCTCGGGTGGTCAAGCTTAATGGTCCTCGTCCATCTCTCGAAACTCTCACGTGTGGCTCCAGCGCCACACCCCGGGCAACGGTCTCAGCTGACCGGCTAAACGACGTGAGGGGGAGGTGCTGACACGGCACCACTGGGCGTACGACTTCCTTGTTGGAGCACCGACCGGCCAGGGCGCATGAGTTCACTTGCAAACTCAACGGCTACGTGTCCATGACCAAGGCTTGCCACATAAGGAGGAAACTGGCTGTGGTTATGCTTGGAGAGGGATGGGCGCCGCCAAGCATTTCTTGCCCTAAACACAAAATATGTCTGTTATACTAACTCAACACATACCGGCCCGGTCGTCGCCCGGGTTAACAAGGGCCGCGTTTACTATTGCACACCAGTGTGGGGACGTAAAATCTACTACTGGTGCTCCACAACCAACACCCCCATACAAACTTAAAAAAAGAGGAGATATAATTATTGGCACATGGAATGTAAGAACCTTACATGCGACAGGAAAAGTGGAAGAACTGACCCACGAACTGGAACAATACCAATGGAATGTCATCGGACTGTGTGAGATCTGATGGAAAACCTTTGGTGAAATAACTTACGCTTCGCCGATGGCAAAGACGGCCTAGCTGGCAGCGAGGGAGTTACTAAAAGAATTCCTTGCAAAGCTAGAGAAGACGTCAAAGGCATATGGCATGTAAATCAATGTAGAGAAGACCAAGGTCATGGAGAATAAGAATTCCACAAGTGAAATACGGATAAACAGGTAAAAAAACTCAAGAAGGTCCCTACCTTTAAATATCTAAGGTCTATAATATCCGATGAAGGCTTAGAGGTAGAAATTCTTGCCAGAACGGCCCAAACAACCGTAGCATTAAGCAAACTGAAAAAAATCTGGCAAAGCAAGAAGCTCTCCCTGAGATCAAAGATTCGACTAATGCGCTATCTGGCGATTTCAGTCTTCCTTTTTGGTTGTGAGGCTTAGACGCTCACCGCAGACCTCGAAAAAAGAATTAATGTGCTTGAGATGAGATTTTTTCGAAAGGTATTAAACATCTCCTACACGGCGCAAATCACGAACGAAGCGGTCCGTGACAAAATAAGTGCTGTCATTGGCCCTTACGAGGACCTTCACACCTCAATTAAAAAGAGTAAATTATGATGGAGCTGACACGTGACAAGATATGAAGGTCTCTCAAAGACGATATTGCAAGGCGCAGTCCAGGGAAGAAGGAAAAGAGGCAGACCAAGGATGAGTTGGGAGGACAACTTCAAAGAGTGGACCGGTCTTTCATTTAGCGATTCCCAGAAGGCAGCTCAGAACCGTGACACTTGGCAGGAGTTAGTGCGCAGCTTAAAATGGTGCCCCAACGACCCAGCGTCGGGTTACGGGACAGTTCAGTTCAGTTCAGTCAGTTTGTTGAAAAAGATACCATTGGCAATGCTGTTTTTAAAACAAGTCAAACTTGACAAAGAAAAGGTCTTTGGCAGTGCATATAAAGTTGCCAAAGCAAATCAATCGTTTTATCACTTTGAAATGGAAGTTGATATAGATCTACAAGAAGTGAAAGCAGTTGACATGGGTTGCGTTCTGCTTTCTACAAATGGGTGCATCAATATTGTCAATAATGTAAGCATCGAAATGAGGAAAAAGATGGCCAAAGAAGTCGTTCGCTGTAAAAGTAAGATTTCAGTGATGATCGACAAATCTACCACGTTGAGTCAAAAATCAACACTTATAGTGTGTATTCAGAGTTGCGTAGAAGAGGGCACGGGATTGAGTAAGCCAATCAATTTATTTCTAGACTTAGTGGAGTTTGAAAATGTTACGGCCAATGGAATTTTTTATGCATTACTCTAATGTCTCACGTTTCATGGAATAACAGAAGAATACCTGAAAGACTATTTGGTTTCTGTAACATGCGACGGCACATCTGTAACGTTTGGATTGAAAGGTGGAGTTAAGAAATAACTTACCGATAAATTTCCATTTGTGATAGTGTGGCATTGTGCTAATCATAGACTCGGATTGTCAGTAGCTGATACTGTAAAGGAGATTTCAGGAATCAATAGATTTAAATCTTTTCTGGATAAACTTTACGCCCTGTATCATGCTTTGCCAAAAACAGCAGAGGTTGCATTCTTGTACTGAAATACTGGAAGTTGAGCTGTTGATGGGTATCATCTAGTTTTCGTTTGGTGTTTTTGAAGTGTGGAATAATTATGCAGCACTGGTGAAGCATTTTGAAGAAGCGACCAATGATCCAACAAGAAGCGCAAGTGATAAGTGCAGTTATGAAGGCCTCAAGAAGAAAATTACATCTACAGAATTTATTATGGATCTAGGATTGATGTGCGATGCTCTTCGGGAATTATCTGAGTTTAGCTTTGATCTACAGGAGCGCAACATAGATATATATAAAAGGAAAATCAAAAAATAAAAGCAATTGTACAAGTCTTTGAGGAAAGAAGCCAATACAGGCACAAATTATAAAACTGCAACAGCTGCCGCCGAGAATCTCAGCTTTCATGGAGTTATAGTACACACAAAAACTCACCTAAAGATCCTCCTATTGATTCTAACGCCTTTTACAAAAAACTGAAGCACTCAATTGAGAACAGATTGCTTACTAACGAAGATGCTGAATTAGCTCAGTGGGCTCGCATATTAGATCAAAAACAGTGGTCATAAAACGTTACCAACCAGATAACATTTGGAGGATTGGAAATTAGAAAATTGTCAAACATACTACAACTAAATGAAAGAGAATGATTCGTGGATTCCGTGAATATCTTATGGAAAAGACATATCCAGAAACACTGCTTCCGTTGATTCGTGCTTTACACACTATTTCTATTTCTTCTAGTGAGTGCGAGAGAGGATTTTCTCAGATGAATCTTATAATCACCACAACCAGGGCTTCTTTGATGACAAAAACAGTTTCGTCACTGTTATTCATCAGATTAGCGGGTCTACCTCTCACATTTTTCGATCCTTCAAAAAACGTTGATTCGAGTTTCTTTGAGGAGGACATTCCGCTGTAGACAGTCAAGCAGGAAAAGAAATTGAGATGATTTGTCAGTTTAAAACATACGAAAACTTTGAAACTTGCTGTAAAACCTCAAAGGTTGTCTTTTTAGTACAATAGCCTAAATAGTTAATAAAGCTTAACAGTTTAAACCTTGTAATTTTTTGTCTGTGATATAATCTAAAATTTTATGTTTACTACACTCATTTCAGTGTCATTTATTTATGACAAAACGGACATAAATATGCGTTCCGAAACCTCTTTTTACAGAAACAAAGCAAATAAAATCGTCAATGTATATATNTATATGTGTGTGTGTGTGTATATATATATATATATATATTAAATAATGAGTGTCTTCATATTGATATGTACTATATTTAATATCGCTTATGTATTGAAAAATATTTTTATCTCTTCCTAGATTCAAAGCAAGAAGTTCTTGACAACGACAAAACACATTTAATTTTTATATTAGTAAACGTCTTGTCGGCATTGTTGCTGATTTTGTCAATAGTATTTGTCACTATCTTTCTAAAAAGGTGAGTTCGTAGTTCGCTTTTATGAAATTTATTACTGATGATATATATCGCATAGGCTTTTACTTTTCACTTATTGTTACTTTATTTCGTAAGGAGTATAACTTTTTTAAACTTATAATTATTGTCATTTAATTATTTTTTTAGTTTATTTTTATGTTTTTAAATTTTTTTACAAATTATAAGACTATTTTTTGCTTATTTTGTGACAAAATCTATCCTTTTGGCTTTTTTTCAAAGGTAAAAAATGTTTTTAGAGTGATTAAAAATATGAGTGGCAGTGTGCCAAGATTTACATTGAAAAAAACAATTCTCTTTAGCCATTTTTGAGCATAATTACTAATATTTATTTTTAAAGCGTCCAACATTGCTTTGAAAATTCCATCGCATCTTCTATGAACAAGTTCACCTTAGAAACAAATTACTATCAAATGTGTATTTAAAAGAAATTAATTGTTTACTAATACTTTACTTTTATTCTTCACAAATCTAAGGACAAGGGGAAGCTTATTAGTATGCTCATGCAGTTCACTCATTCTCTCACTTACATATTTTTTTCTGTCTTCTAAATTATAAACGCGTAATTTTTACAAAATACCTATCTTGATGTCGCATTTCTAAATAAAATATACCTTTGAAGCACCAGGCTCACATTTTAGTCATATTAAAGCAATGTAATTGAACTTATAAGTTCTAGCTTATTTGTTTCTTTAAAAACCACTTAAGCAAATATCGCACGTGAATGTTCACAACAGCAGACGAATGCATAAGCTATAATATAAGGGTAAACTATAAATTTGCATTAATTTCGATCGGTCTTAAATTTTGCTACAATGCATTGTCATCCAAGAGCAATTTGTGGTATAATTTAGACAACTTTAGTATCATCATAAGTGGTTTAATTTTACAAGAAGACCGACTTTGCAAGAGATTGCATTTTTCGGATATTTGAATTCAGGGCTTACTGCTTTGCCAGAAGTGTTTTAATTTGCTCAGATTCGAATTTCCGATTTTGACCCTTCTTCGGATATTATGGACCCTAGATATTTTCGAGCTTTTGCCTATTTATCCAAATCTCATTTGTAAGTGTTCTATTTGCCAAGAAATTGGTCCTTTCTGATTTTATCTCCAAACCATACGCCTTTGCTGTTTTCTATTGTTTTGAAATGAATTCTTTTAGTTCGTCCTCGCTGCCAGCTTAGGCGTCTATATCATTGGTGAAGCAAAAGTTGGTTGCAATTAACACTCCGATGCTGACAGTTCTGAAGTTTTTTTTCCTAGCACATATTTTAAGTAAGAGGTGGAAGATGGCCATGAAAAATAAACATCTATGCCTGACACTAACAGTGGTGTTGAACAAATCTCTTAACTTGCTATAGAAGAGATAGGGATGCACTATGACGCTAAGAGAATTCTGAAATTCCGTTTTGAATCCTTTTTATTCTTATGTCAATTTTTTTTATACGATAATTATCTTGTGATAAGCAATTCAGTTTGTCTCCAAAAAAAAAAAAGAAAGAAAAGAAGGACACAGTGAATTTCCACCTTTCTCATTTTTTTTTTTAGTTTATTTTATTCTTTTTTTTTAATTTATGAGAAATAGTAATAGCAAAATATATTATACTATAGGTTTAACGTTCTCTACCTGCGCTTCATCTTTCTTTGTCCGCTTTTTTTTTTCATTTTTCAAATTATAATAATTGTTTTTATAATTTTATTTTTATAATTTTTTTTTTATCTTTTATTAAAACTACTTTTTGAAATTAACATTGAATAGTTGGACAGCTGAAAAATTTCAACTCACATCTGATTCTCTATACCATAATATTTTTTACTAAAAGCATGAAGCTGCACCTAAAGTAATCTAATTCATTTACCATAAAAATCTACATAATTACATAAGATAAACCTTTCAAAGACTTATTATTTCTTACTTAATATCACTATGAGCTCCGTTTTGGTTCCAGTACTTTTTGTACTGAATACAAAGCCTTTAATTCTACTTTCGAAATGCATTCAGTTAAAACTCAATCATTTGCAGATGATACTCTGCTCTCACTCACACTGATCCCTGTAGCGAGAAAGATGTGTATATTTGTTGACAAGTCGTCTAGGGGTGTAATATTTAAGTTTTCCCCTCTCTGCTTACACGCGCATATTTTAGTGATCTCTCGCAAACGACAATCAACAAACTAGATGGTGAAAATGGAGCAATAATTTATTATACATTATTTACAAGAAGCGGAAACTAGTTCCGGTTTGGCCTAAATTCATCATTAGTCTTACGCCAATCAATATAATGGTTAATGGGTTAAAACTTAAATTTAAGGATGTAGTGCCCCGCTTCGTGAGTGGTTGGTTCTGCACGTTCCTTGTTCAGAGTGTAGCCTCAGGTTGTCGCGCCCCGCTCCTTGAAAGATTGGTTCTGCACGTTTGCTGTCCTGTGGGCTGCTTCACCTATGGTTCCAGATGACTTCGGTGTTCACGGAAGTGTGACTAACGGCTTCTACACATGTATGGTGTAGGTATCAACCATTTCGGTTGGCGTCAGCGTTACGTTAGGAGTAAAGCTGGTAAGGATGAGTTATTCTTCACTGGTCCTGTCGATCGGTGCAGGGGTAAGGTAGGGGTCAGATACAAGTCGCGTGGAGAGTGGTGAGTCCAGCTATTGGTCCAGATATGTCGACACTTCGTTGGGCGGTTGCTGTCCGGATTTCGTGTTATGTTCCAGTACAGGCGGGTGCCTAGAAGCCAGACTAAGATAGAAAGTGTACGCATATGGGTAGATTCTCTAGTTGTCTGTCTAATCCACCCTTTCGGCTGCCGAGCCTTCAGAGCAAGGTGCCAAAAGGGGATCAAAATAGATTATCATAAAACACATGTTTATTTAATATATTTCATAACATGAAACTAAAATAAAATAATATTTCTCTACCATCTTGTAAGTGGATAGGGAATAAATACAATAATGTTATTGGTTATACCAATATAATTCGATGCATCTACCTGATGAATTGCGTGTTATCACATCTAGTTATGAAAGAGAAGTACAATGTCGTACGTGGCCCGCATGGTGTCATGGGGTCAACATTTTCCAACTATTTCGATCCGACATTGCACGAAGATTAATATTTAATCATTGGAGGAAAATATGCTTATAAATACGAGGGAATGAAGTTAGAGTTCAAGCTTACATAGATTCTGGCCAACGGAAATAATGCCGGTGTCACGAAATAAAGTCTACCCCAAAATAAATTCTCCCCCGGAGAGTTTATTTTAAAACAATTTCGCCCCCGGAGAAATTGTTTTAAAATGAAATCTCCCCTGTTAAAATAAATTCTCCCCTTAATTATTTGAAATTATAAAAAATTGTTTTATTAAACTTTATGACTTACAACATAATTTGCATTTGTTCGACATGCATTTGTGTATGATTATTGGGAATTCAACAATCATAAGCTCAGTCAGGGGCGTAGCTATTTGTAGGTTAAGAGGCTGTGTGCCCGTAAAGACACATTTTTGAGTTGGTTAATTACCCAGAACTATTTAAAAGAATAACTGACAAATAAAAATGAAATATAAAGATGATTAATTAATACGAGAACGTAGCATCGAAATCTTTTATTACGTTTGTAACACGAGTTAGGATATAAACGAAAGTTGCTATTTCAATTTGTTCATTATAATAATTTAAAAAATCACTCTTCTTCTACCCGTAGAATTTACTACATTTACTGCAACAACAAAAATTAGCAAATCCAATTGATTAAAGTTTATTTTTTAAAAATAGTAAAAAAGCTTTTAAATGGGATTAATTTTTTTTTGTGTAGCCGTCTCAAGAAACACAGCACATGCTAAAATTTAGACACACAATTTATTAGTTTACACGTTTAAACAATGAGTGTCGTAGCTAGGGTTGGAGTCTACCGATAAGTTAAATTTATTGCTTTGCTCAGATAACAGTATAGGTGAGGCGCACGCTTAGCTAGTTTAAAATTCGCGTGCCTTGGAATTAGTTAGGTATAAAGTCAATTATCCTAGAGCCCAAGAGATTGAAGGTGTAGTTTAGAGGTGTGTTTTTTTAAACTGATGACATGCGCTGTTATGTGTGTGTGTGTGTGAAATGATTGTCATCTTGTTTTCCAAAATAGAACAATAAAACGTGGACAATACGTTTAAAACTTTCCCTAACCCTCTTGTAAGCTTATCACTTACTTCCATTTTTTGTACGTATTTGTTTGTAGGCTATTTTATTTAATCGTTTTAAAATTATTTAAGTTAGTGCCTGATATTATTGTAATGTCCTGCAATGAATTATTCGAAATGATAAATTTAAATTTAAAGTTTTAAGTTTCACTCTAATAAAATTTTATTTTAATGTAAGGAAAATAGTAGTATTTTCACACAAACACACACACAAAATATATTAATACTAGGATTTTCATAGTGAAATATAGCTGGAGCTGGAGGCGGATTTGTGAACATGGAGGGATTCCGGATTTTCTCAAACTGGAGCTATTATAAATATGTATGTGTTATGGGTCTATCGGCCTGCCGGAATAATCTCCTGTACAGAAGGATTGTCTGCAAAGTATAAATTAATTTTTATATCCATATACATGTTTGTACATATGAATATGTTTGTGTATTAAAGTATTTTTATGTATGTATTGTGTGTACATATGTTTATGTTTGTACGTATTTATGTATGTATGTATATAAGTATGTATGTATCTATGAATTGATGCATGGATGAATGTATGCATATATGTATGTGTTTATGTATGCTTAATATTTCTTGTTATTACATTTGAAAGATACACATTGAATTACTAGCAATTGTGATGAACGTATTGACGATTGTCGCTAAGGCTGTGTTGTAATAATCAGTTGTGTTGTGTTTTTTTTTTTTNAAACCAGAAGTCAATGTCTAGTAAATTATTGAATTTTTAAATTTGATCGTTTGATAGAGAAAAAAATGTCTCGCTAAATTTAAAGAACAACTTATTACGTATATTTATATACATATATATATGTATATATATATATATATATTATTAGTCAAGCTGTCTCCCCAGGAGCGTCAATACGTTTCCATAACCCACTGCTATAAGCCCAAATGTCACCTCAATCACGACTAAACCAATAAAACTCCTCCGATCCTTCCAGTGCCACATAACAGGAATGTCACCCCTTGTTATAGTATGACCCAGTGTGGTCGGCACCACCAGCACCACTCCTCTATTTAAGCCTCGCCCTTGTTTCTCTAAACACACTTCATTCACAGAGTTTTTTTTAAAAAAAAACTGCATAATCAGGTTATAGGTTAAACAGGTCAGTTGCGTAGAGTGATTTCCCCCCCCCCGTGCCTTTACTTAATTGGGTCACTCCCGACCCCTTTCCCCCGACTTCAACAAATGATGCCTGAGAGCCTGGCGTTTGTGTGACTTGGACGTTTATAACAACAAAAACTCATAGCTTCAAAAACATTAAAAAATCCTTGCTTTATGAAACAAAACAATTGCCCTTATACACCAAAAAAACTATTTGTGCGTCAATGTGAACAGTGGAAGCAATTTTTCAAATCATATTACGCCCCTGAAAAGTGTCAAACAGTACGATCCTCAACCCCTCGTATGTCTGTATATCTACGCCACTACCATAACTAGTATTATAATAAACAATTATGAATATTACAGCAATAAAAAAAGTAAGTATTCCATATTCTTTTGTTTTTCAATGACCTCTTTGTTTATTATCGAAAGTGTGATGAGGGCGGATTTATTTTGGGGGAGACATTGTTTTACAGGGTAGGGGAGGATTTATTTTAATTGGGAGTAAAATATTTTCTCCGGGGGAGAACTTGTTTTAAAATGGAATCTCCTGGGGGAGACTCTGTATGGGGGAGGATTTATTTTGCAACACCGGCTCTCAAACGACAAGGATGGCTATGGATGTAATTCAGTTAATTAAATTCTCATACTACACATCTCTCTGTAATCACTTGGGCGGAAAGGATGTGTCGTGCCGGTGTACCGACTTTTATACACAATGTGTAATTTTATGCAGCTCTTCCTGATTGGATGTTGTTTGTCTGCCTCAATATCGGGCAACCTTGACCGGTCATGTGCTCCACTGCATATCTAATTAGCAACCTTGATCCGTCAAGTGATCCGTCAATAGTGACTTCCTCTTTTGTTTTGTTGTTATTTCGTGCAAGTGACGAGAGCTCAATAAATGTCGTCACAATCCCTATGATATTTACTG
Source organism: Radix auricularia (assembly GCA_002072015.1). Lineage (NCBI taxonomy): Eukaryota > Metazoa > Mollusca > Gastropoda > Lymnaeidae > Radix > Radix auricularia. The sequence goes on along the minus strand of MUZC01000821.1, from coordinate 406,536 downwards.
CACTATTTACTTGATGTAGGAGTTCATTAATGAATTAAGATTTTGGATGATCTTAAGCAAGCTCAAGATAAATGTCGCTTCCGAATTATATTCAGATAGCTATATCTGGTATACAATTTACAGAATGAAATAGGAATCTAGCACTTACATTAATATGGTTAGAACATTAATTAATTTTATATTTTTCAGACGAGCGCATGGGCTAAATACGGAATCGGCAACAAATCAGGTAAAAAACAACTATTAATTCCACAGTTTTGTTTTATTTGTTTACTATATTTATTTATTAATATACATAATAATAATGAGTAATTGTAATACGGTATCATTTTTCCTTCGACTAATATTGTGTTTAAAATTGAATTTATTTGAATAAAAATATATTGATACAACAATTTTAAGCATTAGAATAGTCCCAACGATTAATTACCGACTCTATATTACTGTGATGTTAGGTATGACTTATACCTTATACTTATGTAGTATATGTATACTAGTAGCCCTGTCGTGCGTTGCAACGAACTCAGTAAAAATGTATAAATTTACAGAAACCAATGAGTGATTTGTTTTTCTTGTTTTTTAATCCTAATTTTACAGCAAACTCTTAAATAAATCAATTTTTAAAAGCTTACAAAATGAAAAACGATATTAAGGGGCCGGCTGCAAAATAAGTTATAATTTAAATTTCATTTTTGCCATTGTACTCAAGCTATATTTCTTAATATCATGTAAAATTGTTTAGGGAAACACATTTTTAGGCTTTAGTAAAAACAAAAGACAGCAGACACTAGGAGTTCATTGCCCCTTAGTTTTAAAAAAAGACTCTTGAGTTTTTGTGTACTAAGATTGACAAAATCCAATAACTTTCTCAGTAATTTACGCTTTAACTAACTTTAATAAATCTAATATAAAAAACGACATTTAAGGGCCCCAAAAACCATTACATGCAATATATCAATTTAAAAGCACTCTTCAATTTAATTGAATATCATATATATATAACTCAAGATCGTTAAATATGAAATAGAAATAACTTAAAACTATACGAAAAAAGGACATTTGGGAACCCTGGCCCCGTAAGCATTAAAATAAGAATTTCAGTGTCCTAGAATTATAAATGGGATACCTTGTTTTTAATTAAAAATGTTGGTTAAGATCCATTCATTTAGACAATAGCTAACGCCGAACAATTATACTTATAAAGCTCAAATTAGAAAAAATGACATTATGGGGCCCCATTGACCATTCAGTGAAAGATGTACAATTTTAAAAAGCCTGTTCATTTCAATCTTTATAAAGTGAATATATGTGTCATTATGTTTCAAAATCTTTGGTAATTGAATTTAAAATACAATTTTAGACGTTTAAACGTTGGGCTAAAAGCCTCAAAAGAATAGTCATTAGGAGTTCAATATTATTTTAATATTGTCTGTCAAGTTATTATATAAAAAGTTTGGTTAAGATCCTTTTATTTACACATAAGCTAAATCTTAAACGAATTTTTAAATAGTTTATATAAGCGAATTTGACATAATAAGCGCTCGGCAACCAATGACTGTGAATTTAGAAGACTTTTTGTCATTTACAATCTCCTGAGCGTAATTAAAAGTCTCCAAAAGTTAAATGACGATCGGATGCATTGTCTAGTCAGCTATAAAAAACAATGATCACACACACATACACAGGCAATATTTTATGTAATGAAATTAAAAGCCCTTTAGCCCAATTGGTGAAAGATTTAATGTTTAAAACATTTGTTTATATTAAAATCTTCAACGTCTACGAGAAGAGAATCAAGGCTCTCAGCCACACAAAAATAAGCTTTAAATGTTCAATGTCTAATAGACTTTTAATTTGGGCTATAAATTCATCATACACTAAGTTTCATTAAAATACATCCATTTTCCAAATCGTTAAAGCTTTAATGTTTTTTATATTCAATATTGGACAAAACGACAATAAGGCCCTCAGGCCCAATCGGTGCAAAAGATTAAAATACCTTTTTAATTCAATGTACATCATAATAGATATATCTTTCATATTTAAAAAAAAAATCTCTAATTCATAATGGAAACAAAGCGGTAAATGCTGACGATAGTAAAGATGTTGGTCCCACGACACTAAAGGGCAGGACACTAAAAGTTCAACACAATATTACATGTAACTATGGCGGGAGTGTACTCAACAACTTCACAAAGTTTCATGTTTCTAACCACACGGGAAAGTGGATTAGTAGCGATTTTAAGTATTTAAAAAAAAAATAATAATAATTGAGGCTTCCGTACTATATGAGTGTGATTTCTAAATACATTTTAACGTCAATAATCGTTTCGATAGGCTACTCAACAATTTATCAAAGCGACATGCTTCTACCTATATGGAAAATTTGAAATTGGTGATGAGTCAATCTTTAATATTAAAAAATACATTTCGGCCCTCGGAACCCAGTAACTGGTAATTAAATTATTGTTTTTATATTTTCCCATCATAGAAGTATACTTAATTACTACTCAAAATTTCATGCTTTCACCTATACGCTAAATAGGAGAATTCGTGATTTTCATTTTTGATTTAGCTCATATGAGAAAAAAATTGGGCCCTCTGACACCAGGATTTGTCACATGGGGTTGAAACATAGTCTCTGACCTTTTCTTTGTCCAGTTGGGATCCCATGCAAAATTTTCAGCACACTGGTCCAACGGTGTGAATTTGTATTGGTAGCAAACAAACAAACTTTTATCTTTATATATTAGATATTTAAATAACAGAAAATCTAATATTAGAAATATTATGGCGATATATATTTATATATCTCTTTAAGTTAAAGAAAGTTAAAGAAAGGTGGATGTCCCTATGTAAATGTAGGTATATTGAGAATAATTTATTCTTACCACTTATTTATTAAATTTACGTTAAATTAAATAAAAAAAAGCTTATTGCACTTGAAAAGGGAAAAACTATTTTCGTAATTTTACTAAGCAATCAATTTCGAGATAATAATGATTTATGCTTCAAAACATTAATTCAATAAAATTAAATCTAAAAATATAAAATGGCTTATTGGGATTTGACGTTTTACGATTTTAAACGTGACAAACGCTATTGCGCCTAGCGCGTCATCGCTATGGGGCGTAATTCATGATACATTTTTAATGAAAATTTTCAAGAAAAAATAACAGACATTTTGGTTTCGAAATTAACTGAGCAATGGTTTTTTTCTGGACCTAAATTATTGCATATCGTTTCGTCATTGTTTGAGCTTATATTAAATTGGTAAAAGGGAATATTGTCAGAATTTGTTATTTTTATGTAATTTACCTTTGTAAATTTGCATTTTCTGATGTCCGGCTTATCTGTTCAAGCTTTGAACAGCAACTTCTCTTGAACCAATAAAAGATAGATGGTTCGGGTCTTTTGCAAAAATATTAATGATGTCCCAAATTCGCGTAAGGGCAAAAATATTATCGAAAAGATTTACTTTGATCTAAAAAACATACTCTGAAAAATGATAAGATTCACTATAAAACACAGAAAAAATCTGTTTGTTTTCATAACGAAGGTATTTGCCAATGTCACTTCTTCAAATAAGGATTAAGGTCATTTATTTGCTAGGACCTATTTTATTTTAATGAAAGGATAATTAGTCAACATTGTGTTGTTTAAAGTTTAATTTTTATGTTCTTTTATGTGAAAAGAAAATGACAACTTTCGGATTAGAGTCAGGAAACTAAAACTGGCCTTTGTTATTCTGGTACAACACTTAGAAAAACTATTACATTGTTGAAACTAAAAGACCAAATGTATAACTTTATTATCTCGATTAATTATGTAGTTGTCTGATAAATAAATATTTGTTGTCTCGTTATTCTAATTTTGTGACGCGTATACGCGTATCCATGGATCTACAATTTTATAAGGAAAATGAGACCCCAAACAAAATAGTGTATATTTTACTGCTTTCACACATAATTAAAAAATGGGAATAGTGCATAGTAGCGCTGATATAGATATATAAATATATATTTATATATACTTATACTATATCTATATCTATANTATCAAAATGTGAAGACAAAATCCTATTTAATGTGTTTCAACAATTGTATATCATATTCCAAAAATGTTAAGTTATATTGTTGTTTTTTTTGGGGGGATATAAAATACATTTTTAATAAAAAAATATATTCCTTTACAGGCTCCAACATATGAACGTAAGTATAATATATACTTTTAAATAAGTCTTAAATAATAAAACCTATAATGATAATGAAAACAAAGCTAATATCCTTGACAAATATTTTTCATCATCATTTTCTGCCTCAGGCGACAAAGAAATTTCAATAAATTTAAATAAATTGGAAGAAATAGGTAACATAGATGAGATAGGTATACATTCACTCCTAAAAAACTTAAAAATAAACAAAGCTACTGGCCAAGATGAATTACCTGCCAGGTTATTAAAAGAATTAAGCAATGAACTGTTCCCGATCCTTGTAGTTCTTTTTCAAGCCTCTCTAAACCAGGGTAAAGTGACCCAGGATTGGAAATTAGCCTATGTAACGCCGCACTTTAAGAAAGGTGATAAGTCCGACCCTGGTAAATACAGACCTGTATCACTTACTAGTATCACATGTAAATTACTGGAACACATAATATATAGCAGAATAGTTAAAAACCTTGACAAATATAATACCCTATGCCCACACCAACATGGCTTTAGAAAGAACAGATCATATGAAACACATATGATAGGCCTAATAGATGATCTATCAAAAGGCTTAGATAATAACGATCAAATAGTTACATTATTACTAGACTTCTCAAAAGCATTCGACAAAGTTCACCACCTTAGTTTACTCAAAAACCTTAAATACTTTGGAATCACAGGTCCCTTACATCACTGGATCCAAGATTTCCTATTGGGTAGGGAGCAAACTGTAATAATTAATGGTTCTAAATCTACACCAATAAAGGTTAACTCAGGAGTTCCACAAGGAACTGTCCTAGGTCCCTTACTATTTTTAATTCATATAAATGTCTTACCCAACAATATCTCAACAGGAACTAAAGTTAGGTTATTTGCTGATGATTGTATAATCTATAGAACAATCAAGTCAGAACAACATAGCAAAATTTTACAAAAAAGACTTAGATGAATTAATAAAATGGGAAACTAACTGGAGTATGTCCTTCCACCCAGAAAAATGTCAACTGCTAAAAGACCTAATCCAAACTAAAGATGCGAAATACTTATGAGTCACAATAAATGAGAATATATCTTCGAATCCCCATGTCAATGAAGTTATTAAAAAATCAAACAAAACCTTAGGCTTTATAAAAAGAAACTTTTACAAATGTAACAAAGATATAAAACTAAAATGCTACCTCACCCTGGTGAGACCTATACTAGAATATGCATCTTCTGTATGGGACCTATCCACCAAAGAAAATATTGATAAGTAAGAACAAATCCAAAAAAGAGCTGCCAGATTCATTACTGGAGAATATTCAAAACTGACAAGAGTAACACC
>MUZC01000821.1:361325-395188 GCA_002072015.1 Radix auricularia | reverse complement strand
AAATAACGTCAATACATTACGTACCGAAGTGCGACAGGAAAACATTTTAAAAATTGATCAATATAATATTTTCCTCGACAGTCTTGCGTACACATTTCCATGCTGCATAGAGTTACAAATAGATAACTTAAATTAGATTCATTAATTTTATTATGACATCGATTGACAGATCATTTTTTTTGTTGCCACAAATGTACGTGCAAATTTTAGCTCGTAACCTTACGTATGAGGGGGGTTAAAATCATTCAAAATATATGACGTTCTCAAGGGAGGGCTTAGTCACAAGCCCCTTATAGCCCTGCCTAAAATACGAACGGCGAGACTCAACATATAGGCATCGCCATGCAGATATTGCTCCACATTGCGCGTGCTGCCTCCCACGTCCACGTATTTAATTGCGGCAGCATTCTGTCAGTAGATGTGCCACTGTCTCCTCGGCCATACCACATAAACAGCACTTGGAATCCCTGTTTTTATCTAGCCTGTGCATAAAGCTGTTTGTTGGACGATGTCAAGTCCGCATCAGCATCATGAAGGACTGGAAGCGACAATTCAGCTTCCACCAAGGATCTTGCATGCGCGGCATTTTGTCGTAAAGCAACCTTGCCGAAATATCATTCTACCAACCCACAGGCCATTTTTCCTCAATATAACATTATAATCAATCAAGAAGACACAACAGGTTGAAATACACGATTTAAAAATACAGCGCCTTTTAAAGATTAGTTGTTTCATTTATTTTAAAATAACTTAATCAAAGTATTTTTTTTAAATTTTAAATAATAATCTGCCGCACCCAGCACATAAATCTTGATGCCGATATGATCATTTGGTTATTTCTACTAAAAGAACTCATCATAAAAAGTAGCTATAGAATTTTACTAAAAGTTTTTACTTATACAATGAAAGACACAATTTGGGAAAGCTAATTTTATATAATTATTTTTAGGGTTTAAAAGAAATGTTTCCTAGAAATACACGCAATAATAATATTGGATTTTTAAAAATTTTATTTTACTTCTTAAGTAATTTAATCATTGTTAACAGACGCTCCTAATAAACAGCCGTAAAAACTATGCTTTTGACTATGAATCCCTTATATATGAGACAGAGCTAAAGGTATAAATTATATTCAAAATAATATGCATTGAGAGACAAACATTTACAGACTGAACGTGACTTAACTCCCTTTGTTGTAAAACGGAGTGGGGGTTGGGGTTGGTTACCGGTAGTTTGACTGAACTCCAGCAAATACGTGGGGGTGAACTCAATTGCAGACGTCGACATTGATTTTCATAAAGATAAACTAGAATTGCATTAATTTTTTACGGTACTTTGAACTTTTGATAAAATGCATTGTAAGATGGCACGAGCCTTTGTGGAAATTTTAGCTCATTAGAATCACAGGATGTGGGTAATTTTATTTTTGTTTTTTCGCGTCATAACACACCAAGAGACGACGGTGAAGTTAATGTGAGGTATTTAAAAGAAATCTAGGCCTTGGAACTTTGACATAACAAGAAACATATTACACTAAATTTTAAATGACCATAATACTAGGATAACTTGATCAATATTGAGAGAATGTTGAATGAAATATTGTTCAATTATCCAAAACACTTTCCAGACAATGCAAAAGTCAGATAACATGTTATGAAAATAATATACATTGCACTTACATAAAAGAATTGATTTTGTTCAAAAAAGTTTACTAAATGAAAAAAAATTGCTATTTTTATTTTATAGAATGGCAAAGCTATATTTAATTTGTTATTCTTTGGGTTGTCGTATTTTATATTTTTAATGCAAAGTGTACGCTAGAATTTATTTAATATGATTTTTAAACTCGATGAGATTTAGGATAATTTCACTTCTTAATAAATGTCAATTTCAATTTTAAAATTTTTTATTAGTATGAGAAAAGAAATCATTTCACAAAAATGAAGTTTTCATGATAAATCGTAATTATAAGAAAAGGCAAAGATTTACAGACTCGAAAACTATTTTTATAATCCCTATCTTGGCGGCGAGATATTATTTGAAATTATTTAATACAAAATATTTATCAATATTGTCCTTTTCAGAGTACAGAGCTAAAATTTTAATGATTCTAATAAATAGTATTACAAAACTTGCTTGCAAATTATATCAATTCTACCCTGTTATCGGAAGAAAACAGAACAATTTAAAATGTTAATTTAGAATCAGTTTGTTTGTAAAATGGTTACAACCAATTCAGCATCCTTTATTGTATTCTGGGTGTATAATATTGGTATTCTGCCGTCGGGTTGGGTTTCATTTTCTCTTGTTGTTGTGCAGTCCTGTTTTTGAGTGACATTCTTTATCGCAGCTTTAGAACACGAGCTTTGTGATTTTAAATACTGTGGCCTGGGTCCTAGATACTTAGTCCTTCGCCTCCATTTTCCTTGGCTCTTCGGCTACCATGAAACCCTCTTCTACAACTGTGCGCCACGTCTTACACTCCCACTGGCGTGTACTTATTTTTCTTTCCGGATGCCAGTTCTCCATATAATAAATCCTTGGTGATTCCACCAGGGCTCTTTCTTTTTACATAACCTAGGGGTCTCAGACGCCTTAAACTAAAATTGACAACATGCTTTGGGTATTGACACTCATCAGAACCTTACAATTTGGCACTTTGTCCTGCACTTTAATGCCATGAATGCGAAGCAGACACAATAAGTGGAAGCTATTAAACTTGCACTAATGAAATGTATAAGTGGTACATATCGCGCTCCCCTATAGCATCGTTTGTTTGAAATATGGAAGCTTTAATCCGATTTCTACAATCTTTTTTTCTGGCTGGGAATATGTCCATGCATTTGCCTTGAAATTTTTTGTTTAGAAAATGCAGACCACCTAGAAATGCTAAGGCTCCTATTTCAGAATCTACACTCTGTTAAAAACATTGCCGCGTGAAAGCCACCATACCTCAGTGGGATAAAATAATTCTGTATATCATCCTCACCATCTGGAAACACTGGAAGTGCAGTTCTTATCATTTAATTAACTTTAAAATCGAAATAACATCTTGCAATATGATGCATGAACCTCCAGTTCAAGATCATTTATATATATATATATATATATTAGTGATAGACGATGGATAACACAGTTTTAACTTTAATTTTGGGATTTCTCAATCTCTTTGGAAAGTCGAAAATCAAGGAGCACGGTCTAAAATAGCTGTAGCTCCATCAACAGACATAGCAATGCAGTCTATCCAATTAATATTAACCTTATCGGAGAATTTATTAACTTTATTGAATATAATATTTCTTTGACATCGCGATTCGAGAGAAGCACAGAACCGCTTTTCTTCTTTAAATATTTGAAAAAGAAATTAGCGGACATATTCCATACGCTATGCATTTTTAATTACCTCAAGCAAAACTGTAATGGACTTATTCGCATTTGTAGAATACTCTTTCTACAAGAAACTGGTTAAATAGTAGGCTAATTTTCCAAGCGCGCACATACACCAGGCGGATTTTGAATAAATCTAATGGATTATATATGTCTCAAAGGAGTCTGCATTACCCCCAAGAATTTCGATTTTACCACAAAAGAGGTCATGTAACCTTTTTGTAGAAGAACCATGAATATTCATAGGGTGCAGTAAAGTAATAAATGAAAACCATATAATGAATGCGTTATAAGCACGTGGGTAAACAAATAATGTGAATCCGTCTAGCAATAGTATGTGTGTGTTCGTCTTTTGGGTCGACGAGGACCACTCTAGTCATCCGAGGGTTGCTGTGAATGGCATGTCAATGCAGTATAATCTGAAATTGAGGAAAGAAATTTTTCTCAAGAAAAGCATTAACAATGTCATGGATAAAAATGGTGTGTTTCATTTTCAAATTATTTTTTAATTTAATAAGATTCGTTTGTATGTTCCCTACAACAAGTTTTCGTTTTGTGAAATTCTATCCATAATGTATATATTCTTTAAATTTAAAAAAAAAATATTGAATTAAGGGTTGGATTTGGATAATTTAATTGGTACAAGTACAAATACTTTTTAAAAAAAAATCATTTGCAAACAAAGAATGCATCAGAGTCTAATAATATGATATCGCCTTTAGTCAAAAAAAATGTATTATTTCATGTGCCATTGCTTTTTTACAGAATTGTTATTTTCAAACCATTTTATAATGTTTATGTTTTATCAAAATATAGCCTTATAAAACATTTTATATTCACCAGCTGAAGGCTTTATTTCTAAAGCAACTCCTTGAAAAAGAAAATTCACCACCTTTGGAGGCAACATGACTTACCTGCAACAAAACATCCCACAAGTCAGAGTGATATGATTATATTGTGCATTTCTAATAGTCATGGTTATTTAGGATAACAGTATAGATTCATTCACAGTGTGTACCTTTTTTAAAAACTCAACTTAAAATATACAATATAACGAATAAATTAGAAAATGGTAATTTAAAACTTTCAAACTTTCACGCCAATGTCAAATATGCCAATTTGTCAAATATGTTTAAATAAAATATGAATATGTCCAATTTCAACATGTCCTACATCATATATATTAAGTCATTTTTAAGTATTAAAATAAAACACAAGTGCGCTATTTCTCTTCATTTAAGTTCATTAGAGTTTAAAAACTATTGTGACCAATGTTGTACTTTCTATTTCGGGCGTATTTAATTCTGTCACCTTCATTTTCCTTTATTCATAAATTGTTTAAACATAATAGAATACCATTTAAATATAGTTTAGTTGTCAATTTTTTTTTTTAATTCATAAAGTTTCAAACACTTTGACACTCTCATTGTCTTTTTTTTTCAAAGAGTCTTATTTAAAGAGTTTGATGGAAAGTTATGTAAATTAACTGCTACTTGTTGACAAAATTCATTAAGATCTTTGTTTTGCATGTGTTTGTTTGCTTTATTGATGTACGCTTTGAGTGACTTTAAAGATTTTTAAAATGAATATGTATTATCTGTTTGTGTCTTTACTTGTAGAAGTTATTCATTTTCAGTTGTTATTACAGTATAGTTTTATTTATAAAAGCATAAACTATTTTAAAATGTTTTTCTCCTGTAATGAACTGCAAGCAAATGTACCATTTCTATCAGTCAACCATTTAAATTCTTTAAAGTATGTTAAATGTTTCTTGTCTCTTTTTGCAGAATAGTGTTGATTTAATTTTGTGGTATGTTGTTTTATTGAACACATTTTACATTTATTATTCCTAAAACAACAGATTTGACAGCCACCATTTCTTGTTCAAACAATTGTTCAAGTAAAAACCAATGAACGTTATATTGACATTAAAATATATAAACCCAAATTGATAACAAACTCGCCGTTGTGTGCCACAACTTCTTTTCTGACTCATGCCTTTCCTATCTTACTGACCTTTCTTGGTCTATTCACCATGTCGTCAGCTACGCTCTACTGAAGAAACACGTATTAACTGTGTTCCTAAGACACGAACTAAAACATTTGGCGAAAGGTCATTCCTTTTTTGTGCAGCCAAACAATGGAATTCTCTTCCATTACACATCCGTAGTATTTCAACTTCACCTTAGTGTCCGTAGATGCTGTACTTGATAAGAGTCTCCAGAAGTCCTTCAAGACTGCACTTAAGACACATCTTTTCAAATATTTATTTTCAAAATTAATGAAACAACATTTCTTTTAGGGATTAATGAAGCTGATGTATATTGTATTGTCATTCATACAGTTAATATGATATGAAAGTATATTTAATTAATATTTTTTTTTTCTCCATGTAAAGCGCTGTTAGCCAGGCTTCTTGCTAGGATAAAGCGCTATATAAATTATCAATTAATTATTATTATATATTGGTTAATGACAAATATTTTCCTTGCTTTTTATTCTTTCAAACAATTTATTTTTGTTTTAGAATTGAGGAAAGCTAGATTTTAACGCCTCTTATCAACAACTCTTTTCGGTTACTCTGGTGAAATCTTTTTTTTTCCTGCACCTTTATATTAAGAATTTAAGAAAATATTGTAAGGGATCCGTCTCTATGCATCTCTTCAATGCTAATGCTAATAATGTTATTCTGTGCTTGATGTTTCTCAATATTTCTCTTCATCTTCAAATTATTTAAAAAATGTCACTAATTTCTTTCTATTAGATAGATACTGCTCAATGCAGTCATCGTTACGTTAACCGGAGCTTAGACTCTGTTCTGGCTTGCGCTCTAGTAACAGCACAGACTCTTACAAATTGAGACACTTGCTCCATATTCTGTAGCTTCGTTACTAATTCTCTCGTTAACCTGGTTTCTTCCTTCTAGGCTAACATTTCCCTTTTCTTTTATTTAGAACATCCTGGTTAGTCTGTGGCTAACCCCTCCTATAAATCGATTGCCTAGGACACGTATCACAAAAATTCATGAATGATTCTGAGAGTTTCTGATTTGTTAAAAGTTACTTAATTTATGGAACTCTACAAACTTTCCCACAAATGTATTAAAGTCGCTGAAATACAATTTTTGCTTCTACCCGTTTAGACCCTTTTTCATACACCCTTGGTCAATGATCCTTACGCTAGTACTAATTTTCGTCCTGGTTCTCATTGTGAATTTCCCCCCTTATGTATTTTTTTTTTAGTTTTATATTATCGATTCCATGTTCATGTCGTACATGTAAATAAATATGAATTTTTTTTTTATATTAAAACTATATGTTGAAAATAAAATTTGAGTTGCTTCATATGTTATTTCATATTTTTGTTTTAAAGGAAAACAATATATACTTTTTTTATTTATATTTTATTTGCAGACCCACCCCGGGTGACACCATTAGGGTTTGACACCAAATTCTAAAGTTTTACTGTGTTGATTTTATGTCTGAAAAAAAAGAAGAGACATGTTCTTCATTCAGAAAGTAAATACAATGAAAATACGTTAAAAGCGAAAAAATAATTTTAAAAAAAATTTCAGTTAACTTGCAATAATAAAACAGTCCCAAAACACAAACTAAATAAAACGAATTATGTAGAAAAAAAAGCCGCACCAGGCATATTGCCCAAAACGCTTGACATAAAAGAAGCGGTGTGTTATGTTTTTAAACATTACAAGCAAACTGAGCATTGAAGTATTGATATCGTGGATGAATACCACACCCCTTCCCTTTACCACAGAGAGGTGGCGGCGTAAAATTGTTTTTCTGTTAATATTTCTAGAGAAAAATTATGAATTTAACGTCTTTGAGTTAATTTTTTAAAAAAAATATTTGTTTAAGGCGTGCAAACATAGATATTCATGTTTATATAAAGGTTGCCTGTTTCGTATTTCCCATCCCCATTAATGTTCCCTTTAAGTTTTCAGTTACCGCATAGAATGTAGCACCCATCTCTCACACACAGCAAACAGACTTTATCAACATCATTTAATTCATTCGGCTAACGATAACACAAGAAAAAATTTCAAAGACTCCATTTCAAATAATAAAAATACTGGTCATCCTCCGTTTCCCGGTCCCAAATAATTTGACGTGAGTTATCGATTGCTATTTAGTTAATCATTACATAATTTTGCTTAATTTTATAAATAAAAACAAATTACGGCAGGTAGACCAGCCTATCGGATAAATATTACTCCAAATGTTTCATCTGCAGCGCAACTAGCAGGAATTGCTATGACACCCACTTAGCTGTTTTGTGCCTATAAACGCGGGCCCATAAAGAATAATATTAGATTTACGAATTATTCCGTATTTTAAAAAAAAGATTCATAGGGTATGGAATGGTTTTATCTTTTAAAAATAATTCACTAGAGTTGGCAATGGAAGACTGGAAGGAGTTCTATTAGGAGCTGTGCTTACATGACGTCGCGTGCCATTGTCACGCATCTAAAAAAATTGAAATTACCAGAAATCGCGCAACTATAAATAAATGAATAATTTTCCACATGCTATTTTTCATTTAGAAGACACGGGGTATTTGTGTGTGTGTGTGTGGGGGGGGGGTATGGTGTCAAAGCTTTGTGACGTAATATCAACAAAAAAAGGGTTGGAGTCTAAGTTTTTGTGTCAATGTATGACGCCGGGTGACGTCATTTAAGTACACCCCCATAAGTCATGAGTTGGTGACACCATGGGCTGCCATCCCGGCTGACATCAACCCTAGTGACGCCTCTGAACGTACGTTCATCTTCAAACGCACTGTTGGATAATAGTGCAACGTTTACAGATAATCGGGAAGAGGGTATTATGTGGCACAATGTCCAGTCGCCTTTTGTTTCGCTAACAAGTGTCGATCACCCCTCTAACACTAGATAGTGTTATCAAGACCAATGGTATTGAGAACAAATCGCATCTTTTACAAGAAGGCGAATCTGTGACTCTCTCGGAACGTAAACATTCAGCGCATGCGCTCGACAACGTAAAAATGACATATTGAATATACAAAATCTCATAGATAACATTGTAAATAATATATTTTTCAACAACTAAAATACCTCATAGCTTTAAAGGAAAATTAAAGTTTATTTTTATAAATCAAACATTTAAATATCTTGTATTGAATAAGTATTTTACAAAATAAACTGTTAATCTTTGATATTTTTTAGACTTTATTAGAAAAAATCAATAAGCATAACTACTGTGTAAAATCACAAACTCATCAAAATAAATATATATTTCTTTACAAACGATAGCCTTCGTGGTCCTCAAAGATTACATTCTTCTAAAATAATATCAGTTTTGATTACATGTAATAAGCAAATTTGAAAGAATTTGGCTAAAGACTACACACGAAGTTAAACATTTCATAATAAGAGGGTACAAGCATTTACCTTTAGATATCTCTAAATATTAAACTTAATTAAATGAATCGGATACTTGAATTCTCTCCTATCTCTAAATATATATATATATAAGACGCATTTGTTGTGTGTCTGTCTGTCTGTTCCCTAATGCCTCAAGATCCAGACAACCCAGTAAAGTGAAATTTAGTAAACGTACACATTATTATATGGGGATGGTTCTTAAATAGGTTTCGTTCCATAAATTAACACTTAGGGGCGCTGGGGGTGCCCAACCACTTTTTTTCCTTATTTGAGCTTTATTAAAAATGAAAATCAACAATTTTTCTATTTCTCAAGGAGGCAGAGGCATGAAATTTTAGGAAATTGTTGAGTACACATTTGCAATGGTAGCGGGCAAAAAAAAATTAAATTACCTCATTCTGGGGGCTGGGGGCCCAAATTTAAATTTTTTTCCCTTATATGAACTATATATAAAAACTGAAAATCACTAATTATCCTATTTTACGGATAGGTAGAAGCATGAAACTTTGGCAAGTTGTTAAGTAAGCTAACCCGACGGTATTTTGAAATAAACAATTTTAAACTCCCCACTCATGGGGAGCCAGGGGCCCAAATGTAGTGGTTTTGTTTTACTTATATACACTATATAAATAGTTACAATAATCCATTCTACTTTTCCCATGTAGGAAGAAGAATGAAACTTTGGGAATTTGTTAAGTACACTCTACTAACGCTAATATGCGAAAAAGAATTTCAAACTTCCCACTCATTTGGGGCCGGGGGCTTAAATGTTGTTTTTTCTTATATTAGAAACAAACTCATCCCTAACTCTCCAATAAACCGTGTCGTAAAAACATGAAACTTTTGGAAATTACTCTCCTAGCAGTAATAGGGGGAAAAATACACACTTATGAGGTGCCGGGGGCCCAAATGCAGTTCTTTCAACAACAAAAAATAATATATGCTATATAAATACTGAAAAATCCCCTATTCGACTATTTCCCGTGAAGGTAGAAGAATGAAACTTTGGGAAATTGCTAAGTACACTCTCCTAACGCTAATTTGCAAATTAGAATTTTAAACGTCCCACTCATTGGGGGCCGGGGGCCCAAAGATAGATTTTTCTAATATTAAAATCTCAATCATCATTAATTCTCAAATTTACCATTTAGGTGAAATCATGAAACTTTTGGAAATTCTTGAGCATACTCTCCCGACAATAGAGGCAATCGTTCCATAATTTCCAAATCTAGGGGCAGGGGCCCAAAAACGTTTTTCCTCCGTTATTTGAGGTATATAAAATTGAAAATAACTAATTATCCTATTTCCCGAGTAGGCAGAGCATGAAATTTTAGTATATTGTTTAGTACATTACCCAAATTATAACAGGCGAAAATATATTTTTATTAATACTTTCTGGGGTCCAGGGGCCCAACTGTTTTTTCCCTATATGAGCTATATAAAAATTGAAATTCACCAATTCTCCTATTTCCCGTGTAGATAGAAGCATGAAAGTTTGGCAAGTTGTTAAGCACACTCTACCGACGCTAATTCGTAAAAAAGTAATAATTTTAAATCCTACTCTTGGGAGCTAGGGGCAAAAATGTAGTTATTTCTTATACTAAAAGCAACCTGATATCTTATTCTAAAATTTAACGTATACGTAAAAAAATGAAACTTTGGAAGTTATTGAGCACACAACCTCCCAACAAAAATGGAGAAAAATATATTTTAAAATTCTCATTCAGGGTAGGGCTGGTGTTCTTACATGCATTTTTCCCCTTAAATGAGCTGTGTTTCACATCTCCAATGGTAACAGGTGAAAACATATTTAAATTATCTCTCTAATGGAGCCGGGGGCAAATGTATTTTTTTACGTTATATGAGCGATACAAAAAGTGAAAATTACTAATTCTCATATTTCCCGTTTAGGTAGAAGCATGATACTTTGGGAAATTGAGAAATACATAATTTCCATGGTAATATAGTGTGGATTTTTACTTATATAAGTTATAAAAAAGTGAAAATCCTAAATTCTACTATTTGGAATAATGGGAATTCGGAAAGTGTTAATTACACTACCACGACTGTGCAGTCTTAACTGGTGTGCCAGAGTCTTGGGATTGATGGTATAGAATTGCAGACACTATGCTTTTCTGATAGGCAAAAGTATTTGACCTGCTTTAAGATAAATGTACCCTTTTACTTCATGCAAATAAACAGTATATTACGCTTCAACAGAAAACCTCATTTAAAACCCGTGAAAAGCCGGGTACTTGCCTCTAGTATATATATAAGACGCATTTATTGTGTGTGTGTCTGTCTGTTCCCTAATAACTCAAGATCCAGACAACCCACTACAGTGAAATTCGGTAAACGTACACATAATTATATGGGGAAGGTTCTTAAATAGGTTTCGTTCCATAAATTCATACTCATGGGCGCTGGGGGCCCAACAACTTTTTTTTCCTAATTTGGGCTATATAAAAAAATGAAAATCAACAATTTTTCTATTTCTCGAGGAGACAGAAGCATGAAATTTTAGGAAATAGTTGAGTATACTTCTGCGATGGTAACAGGCAAAAATATATTTAAATTACTTCCTTTTGGGGGCTTGGGGTCCAAATTTAGTTTTTTTCTCTTATTTAAACTATATATAAAAACTAAAAATCACTAAATATCCTATTTTACTGATAGATAGAAGCATGAAACTTTTGCAAGTTGTTAAGTACGCTAAAGCGACGATATTTTGCGATAAACAATTTTTAACTTCCCACTCATGGGAAGCCGGGGGCCCAAATGAAGTGTTTTTTAAAACTTATATAAGCTATATAAATAGTGAAAATCAACCATTCTTCTATTTCCCGCGTAGTTAGAAGAATGAAACTTTGGGATGTTTTTAAGTACACTCTCCTAACGCTAATTTGCGAGAAAAAAAAATCAAACTTCCCACTCATGGGGGGCCGGGGGCCCAAATGTTTTTTTTCTTTTATTAGAAAAAAACTCATCACTTATTCTCCAATGTACCGTGTCGTAAAAACATGAAACGTTGGAAACTATTGAGCAGACTCTACTGGCAATAATGGCTTATTTTTTAATAGGTTGCCGGGGGCCCAAATTATAATTTTTTCCTAAATGAGCTATATTAACACAATTCAGACAGTGAAATATTGTGAAATTTAGTTCACGTATACGACATTACATGATGAAATTTCTTAAATAGATTTCGTTTAAATTTCCCGCTCAGGTGGGGCTGGGGGCCCAAAAACGTATTTTACTTAGATGGGCAATATAAAAATTGAAAATTACTTATTTCTCCTATTTCTGATTAAGTGGAAGCATGGAATTTGAGGAAATCGTTGAGTACACGCCTGCAGTGGTAACAGGTGAAAAAATATTTAAATTATCACTTACTGGGAGCCGGGGGCCAAATTGTGTTTTTTTGTTACTACTACACGCTATTTAAATACTGAAAATCACCCATTCTACTATTTCCCGTGTAGGTAGAAGAATTAAACTTTTTGAAGTTGTTAAGTACATTCTCCTAACGCTTATTGGTGAAAAAGTCTTATTGTATTAGCTTCTACAGAAAACCCTTATTTAAAACCCGTGAGAAGCCGGGTACTTGCCTCTAGTATATATATATTAGGGCTGTTATCGATTAAATATAATTTAATCGTTAACTTTTGAAAAATTACCGATTAATTAATCGATAATTTGTTAGAGCTAAAAATAAAGATTATGACGTCATTAAACTGAAATTTTCAAGGGAAGAAATAAAAACATGCATTTGACTTTTCTTTTGTTGAGTTATTTTTAAGACATAATAGCAATAAAAATAAATTAAAACACGTATTTAAGTTTAGGCACTTGGATGACAATTTCAAATTAATTTTCTAAAATATAAAAGTAAAACATCCTTTTATTCCAAGTGATTCAAAAGCTATGATTATTTAAGACCTCATAATTACTTTTTTCACTATGTTGTTTTCCATCAAATCTTGTGCCTTTTTATGGCATTTTTTTTAAATGCTCAAAAATTAATTATTTTATTTAATTTAATTTAAAAAAATTAATTTCGTTAGGTGATATTTTAAAATAAAATTAGATCTATTTAAAATAATGTCAATGAATTTAAAATTTCGTTATTGTTTATTAAGTAAAAAGAGATGGTGTTTTTGTTTTAATAATAGTCCACATAAAACAGGTAATTATATAAAGTGAATATTTTCGATTCATTATTTTTAAATGGATAAATTTGTACGTAAAAAATAAAGGTGTTATTAATTATTAATAATTAATTTTTTAATTAAAAATTTATAAAAATTTAAACATTTTCTTTAATTTTAATTGCTATTTTATCGATTAAAATAATTTTTAATCGGTAAATTTTTTTACCGATTAATCGAGAAATTAATCGGCAATTTCCACAGCCCTAATATATATATATATATTCTAAATCTATTTCTCTGACTCTCTCTCCCCATTCCCCCATCTCTTTCTCTCTCTGTATATATATATATATATAGTTTGGGCAAATAAAGGTGAGAAAATCTCGTAGCATATGAATTATTTCAAACTATAATTTCATTAATTTTGAAAAAAGTTTTTAGTAAATCAGAATTCCTATTAAAATGATTGAACCAGTAAACAGTTTAAGCTAAAATGTGTATATTTTAGATAAAATTTGATGTGATTAAATTCCATTTTATAAGATATTCTAACTATTTTGGCTTTCCTGTACATTTATGTACAGCTAATCTTATTTAATTTAGCTTAAGTTTGTTTGTTAGTATATTTTCTGGTTGTTCCCACACTTATTTTCACAATCATGATAAAATCAAAGAAATTTTATTGGGCGGCTCAATCTCAGCTGGAGACGTTTCTGTTGCTTTTTCCTAACATTAACTTTGGAAATTTAATTAAAACCTTGGCTTATAGACTGATATATAAAAATAAATTAACCTTACTAGACAGGAAGCAAATAAATCATTGCCATTTTTTATTGAAAATTAAAAATGTCCTTTCCATTCCTTTTTAGCCAGTGAAACAAAAGCCAGTAAAAAAATCTTGTCAAATTGGTTGATCCCACATGCGCTTACAGACGATTATTGTGCTCTACGTTCTTGTAAGAAGTATTGTCAAGTGACACAACGTTAACATGCGATTGCTATGAGGGACCAGCTATTTCCAGTCGTATTTGAAACCCGAACTGGTGATAGCTGGGTGGACACATGGACATCCTTGGTCCTGAGAATAAATCGCACGTTTACGGAAATATTAAACCGTAATGATCATTACTCCAGCCCTTCGCGCATGCCACTCGATCCCGTTAGCCTATTTCTTTTTTTCCAGAAACAAATCTTTTAGGGTGGGGGAGCCAGGGCAACTTTAAAAATATGTGTTTGGATGTGAAACGTTATCTAACAAATGCATGCATTCCTTTTATAATTTAATCAATTGTGCCTCTAAGTCAAAATGTAAAAGTTAGAAAATACTGAAAAATGAGAGGAGAAAGTAAATTAATATCATTACCACTTGGAACTTCCTAAAAGAATGTTAAATATAGTTTTTTTTAAACAATTGTTTTTATAAGAATAAATTATCAGTGCGCTTTAAAAATATTCGTTGTCCAAATACGATGCGCCCATTAATACAACCGTGTTAGCTGCACTAAATTATTTTAGAAAAGTTATGATATTCAACTAAATTAATTTAGTGTCATTGCTCGTTTGGTATGTTGTTATTGCCTATTTTTTCTGTTAGGTGCCTTTCGTTTTTATCATAAAGCTGCGTAATTAATGTTTCTTGCCTTACATTGGTCTTAAATGTAAAAACTTTTTGAATGACAATATTGAATCGAATGTTCGAAAAACGGTCAGTTAATTTCATTTTGTAATTGTGAGAATGAAATTGGGAATTTATTTAGTCAATATGAAATAATTAATATGTTAAATCGCACAGGTACTAATAATTCGATTTATGCGGAAAGCAATGCGTTGATTATAATGTATACACAGAATCACACATTTATTTTTAGTCCCAGTGTTACTCAGAAACATAAAGAGTGAATCCTCGTTCCAAGTCATATATTGGTGTCAATTTTTGGAATTAATTGATCATTTTTTTACAAGTTCATTTGACTGCTGTTGTTATTTCGTTTTGTTATTTAATTATCCAGGGCAATTAGCCACCTCCAAAAATGTGTCTCTCCGGGTAATGCACGCCACTAGCCCAGAAAGTTTTACGCCTCTGACTAAGCATTGTTGAATTTACTATAATCATACACAAATGTATTTAGCACAAATACAAAATGTATTGTTTCATAAACTTTAATAAAATTAATGGTGGGATTTGTTTTATAATACTTTGTCAATTGGAGACTTTATTTTAGGGGAGACATTATTTCGAATAAAGGGCATTGTTTCCGCTTTTCAAATGTACTCAGTTCATCAAATGACTCACTCACTCGAACTAAAAGAAAGAAGTATATAATCTCTTCATACCAGCGCTCATCACTTGACAAGGCTTACTGCAAACTATAAATATACATAAAAGATTTTTAAAAATTTTCTTTGAAAACTTTATTCACTATTGATTTAAAAAATAAATAAAAATAAAGTTGTGTTCGTAAAATACAAGTTATCAAGTATGTGTACATGTTTATTGTGTCGGTTTTTTCTCACTGGCATTGCTTCTGATGTGAATACAAACCAAACAAATCTAGGCTTTTAAAGAAAGTCGTGGTGCTCGCTCTTAATTCATAAATTTTTTCCCTTAAATAAAAAATGAGTTTTACAAGGAAAGTTAGTTATTTATCAATAAGAATTTAAGCATTCTTAAAGTTTATACAGATACAGAAAAAGTGGTAATTTATGACAAGTATCTGATTGTCGATGGACAGCCCTAAAACTCACATCCAATATAGGAAATGTTTCCAAAAGCCATGCATCTTCTAATAATAATTTAGGTACCCCAAATATACCTTATCAGGTGACTCGCTCTCATATTTTTTAAAGATAATGTAAGCTACGAGACATCCCCGATAAGGTCCATATTGATCAAGAACCAACCGGGGGAAGTTCCTGTGTTTGAACTACAGCAGAGTGTTGGAATTCACAGCTTGACACACTGCGAGTAAGCAACACAGCTGCTTTGTATACAACCCTTCTTTGCCATCGACCACCGATAGATAGAGTGAACATCACGAGGACCTGCCTAAGAGAACAAACACTGAGGTGGCCCTTTTCTCTATTGTTCCTGCTGACTGCCCTCCTCGCAATCAAAGAAGACTGGTACAGAAAAGATGCAGACTTTAAATAGCGACAAACAATATTCGACAGCTTATTACTTAGCGCATTTTTAAGTTTTAAAAAATCTTCATCGAAAAGTCTCTTGGCTAATTTTAAACAAAGTTATGGGCAAGTAAAATTACACAAAGTCGAGTAGAATTCTGAGTCAACCGTGACGTGCTGAATCTCACTTAGAGCAGCGCCCACCATACTTGAGAGTGGGACAATGACACGCCTTCAATAATCATTCTTCATAACCTTAAAAGGGAAACTGTTATCAACAGAACAAATGTGCTATTTAATATAAGCTGGTGCATCTTGATTTCTTTTAAATATAGCAAGTATTCAATGAAAACAGACAAAAATAATGAATCTTAAACTTTTCATCACTTTAATTTTTAAGTTTTGTTTTTGGTCAACAAGACAAAGTATTTGTGGTATGTATTCTGTAACATATGATATATAATTATGCCTTATTCCAATTAGTTATTTTTAACTAAAACCATTTTTATGTAGATTTGGTGTAGAGATTTTGAGTTAGCTATTTCAAGGCGATGACTTTTTGAAGTTTCCAGCAATTCTTTTCAAGGTTTGCACATAATCTCTAATGATCTAAATAAATCACGAACGTTCATTAAATGTATTTATATGTATATAAATATTAGTATATAAATAACAGTATGTTTGCTAATGCGTGTTTTTGTTTTTCACGTCTAACTACACTATTTATCCTATAACCATAATTCTTGGAAATTTGCTGACTATGCTACCGAGATTCTAATAGAGTTTAAAATACACACAAAATATTTCAATAAAATTCACATGATTCCTCTTTTTCAAATATGAACAATATAAAATTTAGTTTTAGCGTTAGCTATTGGGTAAATGTATGGATATTGATCAAATTAAGTACACAACAACCTGATGGCCCAATCTGTCATTATATATTGCAGAGGACTAATAATCTCCATTTCTGAAAAGCTTTTATGATTATAATGCACTTTAAATTTTACACGAATTTGAAAAATATTCGTGATATGAAATCCAATAATTCATATTGAAATCAGTAATTTTTTTTTACGATTAATATTTTCATCGGATCGGCCCGGAGGCCATAATGAGTTTTTTTTTTCATAAAATCAATATGAAAATTTAAAAAATTTTCGAGAAAAATTTCTGGTGTAAAAAAAAATAATAAAACGCATTAGGGGCTGCGTCTCAAAATGTCTTTTTTCTTTACATGAAGTATATAAAATATTTTAAACATTAAATACTGCGTTTAAGAATTGGTACATAGAAGCTTGATTAACCATCGTAAAATATTATATGGAATTGAACTACTAATGTCCATTGTTTTGGTGCTGATTCCCAACATTTTTAGTTCATAAACATTTATTACTTTATGCCTCCCATAAAATCTTCACAAATATTGCTAAGGTTATCCATCATAATCCAGTCTGAAATTAACAAGGTTTGAACCCAATGCCCCAATTTGGCCTGAGAACAATTAGTACTGTGATTTCATCATTATATAAGCTATATAAATATTTTACCCTACATCCTTTCATACATGCCTTAGGTGCCGTGTCTATAGACGTAAGGTATTTACCATCAGCTCCGCTGGTGATTGTGTCCCATGCCATCTTGTCAGCCCGCCCAGAATCTTTTCTCTTTGTCTGCCTCGATCCCTTTTGCCCGCCCACCATACTTCTTGTTGCTACTGTGTGTTCTAGTTTGCCTCACCTCATGATGTCTCCATAAATGTAGATCCTCTCCTGCTAAAGTTACACATAATTCATGCATGCACTAAAGAAGTTATCCACACAAAAAATGTCACTCATGGAGGGCAGCTGCCCCTAAATGTCTTTTATCCTTATAGAAACTTTTAAAAAAACTCTACTGGGTAAACGTAGTTTTTTTTAATATCAAACTTGGGACATAAGAGCTTGATGGGCTCATATTAACAAAATATAGGTGAATGAAACACTGATGTTGCATCATTTGATTTACCATCATTTGACAAAATTATAAATCAAAATGCAAAGTCAAATCTGATGAAGTTTTGAACTTTACATTTTACACTAATTTACCCTAATATCGATGTTTGTTTCTCATTAGTTCCTATATTACATATATATGCAGCACATATACATGTTATAGGTCATACATTCCTAATGTTCACTTGTTCATTATTATTATTATTATTAATATTATTTTATGTAAGCTATATGAATATCGTTTATTTATCTGATCGCCATTAAACGCTATAAACTTGTTCAGTATAATACCATGAAGGTTTTTGTCTTATATTATCTTTAAATTACCTTTCATTTTTTCTTTGATTTTAAATTCTTCTGAAAATGTTGCAAAGATCGACGGAACAGCTAGTAATCAGTAAATTGATTTAAATGTGAGTTAATCTGTAGTGCTGAAAATACTCTCTAAAAACAGTATTGTAAATAATTGAGAAATTTTAAGTATTTTATCATTTGCCTTGACTAATCAATGGGCCTGCTAGCTACACAATTAATTTTTTTTATTTTCCATATTAAATTACTGTTCAACTTCAAACCGTGGCTTCCCTGTAAATTTTTGAAATAAATTTAAACAATTTAGTTAAATACTCGTTTTCGAAATTTATACAGAGATTGTTTTTTTATTTCATAACTAATAACATGTTATTCTATCTATGTCTTCATTAATGAAACTGATTACTTTTAAAGCTAATTTGATACGAGATGTTTTATATAGCAGCACTTTAAAATATCTATGTGAATAATGAAGTGCGACTTTTAAATACGCGGTGTTAAATTAAGCATATTTTAACACACAATTGTAAGAAACATTTTTATACAAATGAATGTATGACAAGGGGTTTCTTTGAATTTTGTTTTTAAGTCTAATTTCTGTCACATGCATACAATTTTGTAATTTTCGTTTACTTTCAATTAACAGAGATGAATCCTTTGTTTAAATGCCCTCCTGCAGAAGAAGGAAAAAGCCACACACTGATATTTAAGTGGATATCTGATGAAAAAAACAACGGTCACAATGTTAGTGTTGAACATAATAACTATGCCATTTCAGTGTGTTCGAAAACATTGCAGTGTAAGGAATACGCGGCAAATGAATTTAAAAGCAAATACTCTTTTAAACTGAATGAAAATACATTAGAAGTAAGCATTTTCAACAGCTCACGATATATTGCAAAAGAGTGGAATGTTGTTCAAGAAAGTATTGTTGTTTCATGTACACTTTACATTTTTTGTAAGTATATAGTATAAAGAATAACACAGCTTTTTTTTAAGATGAGGAAGTAATTTAGCAGTGTGAAAAGATTCAGGATAGCTGTGTTCGTTATGAAACTCCTTCATTTAAAGGGGTAATACAATTGTTACAAAGTTCAACTAGAAACACTTTTATAAAAAAATATACGGCCACTTGATGTGTAGTTTCCTACACAAGCATCACATGTGAATGTTTTTTTAATAGTCTTTTAATTGTGTATAAGTAGTAAACTTGATCTTTATATTAAGTTTCCTGTGTGTTTTAAGTTCCAGTTCACATTTCCAACATTACCTACATGTGACTCATGGCAAAGGGAACTCTCCTCTTTAAAGGTTTACAAACAAAGTGAGGAACTCATTTTGAGCCTTGAACTTTTACTTATAATTAATTCTATCCAATAGATTAATGTTTTTGCACACGTCCACATTTTGTGAATGAAGCAATAAATACAAAGCACAAAGCAATAGTAATGGAGTCAAAATCAGTTTGAGGGATGAATAGTTGACAATGTCAAAATGTCTGAACACGTTACATTTTGTCGTTTCATACGAAACGAGACGCGATTCTGCGTGCATCTTTCCTATTTTAGCAAATACGGTATGCTCGGCATCGGCAACACGTTCACAGTGTTTCAGAGTATTCGCAAATTGGCAAATACCTAAACAATATCATAGCACATGACACGCTGTATCGCCGATGTACATATTAATATTAGTGCTCTTTTGATTCTTTCAATAGTGTTTTCGTATACAAATATGTTAGTTACTCAAGATATTTATAAATTTTAATGATACTTTTATTTTCTTAATTTTTTGCCAAATTTTCACTTATTATGAAATATCGTTGACGTCAATATTGGGACATTTACCAGCTGATACCGATAATGCCGATATTCTTATACGGTGATTTATACTAAATGTTAAATTTTCAGTTATTTTTAATTGTGATTGTATGGATTTTAATGTCAACTGAGTTTAATTATTTATTTTTATGTCTACATTTGTTTTTATGTGTAGTCCTTTTTAATGACGTTGTCTTATTAATTGTTTAAAATCGTTGCAATCTTAAGTTCTTTAATGAACTTGGTTGTAATAAGTTTTATATTTTATTAAATGCATTTGTTTCAACAAACATTTAAACGTTATGTTTTATGACATACTGTTTCTCCATCAAAGCAAGAGGTTATATAGATTCGTCTAAACAACTTGTATCTAATGGGCGACTCAACATTTCCTGCTTGGCATCAAGAGTTTTCCCGGAGGCTCATGGCTTTGTAGAAATATTTTCATTACAAGTGAGTTAAAATTAAACAATAAGTTAAGATCGAATATTGCTGTATCCATAAACAATATTTGAGGGTGGGGCTTCACGTGCCATCTGGTAAATTTCTTTTTTTTTTTTTTGGGGGGGGGGCATTCAATAACACCTGATAAATTGTAATATTGTATGTCTTTATTTTCTATAAACATACATATGTATTCATGTACGAGGAGTAGTTATATACTTGTGGTCTATCGTATCTCAAAAAAGGATTTAATTAAAATACATAATTCGTTCCAAGTCACCCATAATCAACATTAAAAAATTGAAAATTTCAAGGTAAACATAGCAAACCAAGTTAAGAATCTTTAAACCTTAAAATTACACATTGTAAAACAAACCAAAAAAATTAATTATAAGAAATGCAAAGAAAACATAATAAAATAAATGTTTAAATATATTATGTAATTATAAACTTTTACCTTTCGAGTCATGTGATTTATAATTAATTTATTTAAGGCCGTGGCCATAAAAATATGTTGTTCTTTTCATAGACATGAACGGCACACAGCTGCGACACAGCCAAGGCCGGTGTCACGAAATAAAGTCTCCCCTGGAGAATTTATTTTAAAACAAAATCGCCCCCGGAGAATTTGTTTTAAAATAATGTCTCCCCCTTTAAAATGGATCCTCCCCTTAATTATTTGAAATTATAAATAATTGTTTTGTTAAACTTTATGATTTACAAGATAATTTGTATTTGTTCAACATGCAATTGTGTATGTTTATTTGGAATTCAACAATCATAATCTCAGTCAGGGGCGTAGCTATTTTTGGATTAAGAGGGTGTATGCCCATAAAGACACAAATTTAGAGTTGGTTAATTGCCTAGACTTACTAAAAAGAATAACAGACAAATGAACTGAAATATAAAGATGATTAATTAATACGAGAACGTTGCATCGATGACTTTCTTTACGTTTGTAACACGAGTTAGGATTGAAACGTAAGTTTCTATTTCTATTTGTGCATTATAATGATTAAGAAATATCTCTAGTCTGCCCCCCGTAGGGTTTACTACATTTACTGAAACAAAAAAATTAGCAAATCCAAGTAGTCAAGTCTTGTAAATTAAAAAAATAATAATAATTAAAGTTTAATTTTTAAAATAGTAAAAAAGCCTTTAAATGGTTTAGTTTTTTGTGTAGCCGTCTCAAGAAACATGGCACATGCTAAAATTTATACACGCAAAAACTAGTTTACACGTTTAAACTGAAATGATTGTCATCTGGTTTCCCAAAGATAGAACAGTCAAACGTGGACAAAGGGAACGTGGAATGTAAATACGTTTAAAACTTTCCCAAATCATTTTATAAGCTTATCACTTACCTTACATTTTTGTACGTATTTGTTTGTAGGCTGTTTTATTTAATTAATTAAAATTATTTAAGTTAGTGCCTGATATTATTGCAATGTCCTGCAATGAATCATTTGAAATGATAAGTTTAAATTTAATGTTTTAAGGCTCACTCTAATGAAATTTTATGTTAATGTAAGGGAAATTGTAGTATTTTCACACACAAACAATTACACACATACATATATATATTTACTAAAATTTGACCGGATTTGTGAAATATGAACGAACTCAGGGTGGAGACTGATTTGTGAACATGGAGGGATTTCGGATTTTTCAGAACCGGAGCAAATTATAAATATGTATATTTTATGGGTCTATCGGCCTGCCGGATTAGGCCGGATTTAGGACGCAATAATCTCCTGTACAGAAGGAGCGTCTGCGATGTTTAAAATAATTTTATATCCATATAAATGTTTGTATATATAAATAAGTTTGTGTCTGTACGTATTTTTATGTATGTATTGTGTGTACATATGTTTATGTTAGTACGTACGAATGTATGTATATGTAAATAAGTATGTATGTATCTATGCATTGATGCATGGATGAATGTATGCATATATGCATACATGCATGTATCTATGTATGTGTGTATGTAGGTATAATATTTCTTTTTATTATATTTGAAAGTTACACTTTGCAATAATAGTTATTGTGATAAAAGTGTTGATGATTGTAGGTAAGGCTGTGTTGTTATAATCAGTTGTTTTTTTTTTTTAGTCATAGAAATAATCTGACACATTATTATTTTACACATATAAATCAGTGTTTAAAGATGTATCAATTTAAAAACCAGAAGCTAATGTTAAGAAAATTATTGGATTTTTAAATTTGATAGTTTGATAGTGAAAAAAGTCTCAGTAAAGTTATTAAAGGAATAAATTATTATATATATATTATTAGTGAAGCTGTCTCCCCAGAAGCGTCAATACGTAACCGTAACCCACTGCTCTAAGCCCAAATGTCGCCCCATCACGACAAAACTAATAAAACTCCTCCGATTCTTCAAGTACAACATAACAGGAATGTCTCCTCTTGTTATAGTGTCACCTAGTGCTGTCAGCACCACCAGCAACACCCCTCTATTTAGCCTCGACCCTGCTTCTCTCAACACACTGCATTCACAGAGTTTAAAAAAAACTATGTTTAATCGGGTTATAGGTTAAACAGGTCAGTTGCGTAGCCTGATTTTTGTTTGCCACCCCCGTGCCTTTACTTAATTGGGTCACTCCCACCCCCTTTCCCCCGACTTCAACAAAGGATTCTGAAAACACGGCGTTTGTGTGACTTGGCCGTTTATAACAACAAAATCTCATACCTTCAAAGGCTTAATCCTTGCTTTATGAAACAAAACTATTGAACTTATACACCAAAAACTTCATTTGCGTCAATGTTGGGAAAAAAAATCAAGTAATTAAGCAATTTTACAAGTTATGTTACGCCCCTGAGAAGTGTCAAGCGGTATGGTCCTCATCTCCTCATATATATGTATATCTACGCCACTTCCATAAAAAGTATTATGGTAAACAATTATGAATATTACAGCAATACAAAAGTAAGTATTCTATATTCTTTTGTTTTTCAATGACCTCTTTGTTTAATTACCGAAAGTGTGATGGGGGCGGATTTATTTTGGGGGAGACATTATTTTACAGGGTAGGGGAGGATTTATTTTAATTGGGAGTAAAATATTTTCTCCGGGAGAGACTTTGTTTTAAAATGGAATCTTCTGGGGAGACTTTGTATGGGGGAGGATTTATTTTGCAACACCGGCATTAAGTCAAGACGAACGAAACAATCGCCTTGGGCCCCGCGTTTTTCCGGGCCCCGCGTTATTCAGGGCCCCACGTTTTTCAGGCCCCGCGTTTTTCAGGGCCCCGCGTTTTTCAGGGCCCAGCACTTTGAAGAATTTTTTTTTATTACTTGTTTCAAATTTACTTCTTTAATGCAATACTTAATTTTCAAACACTGTGTTATTGAGAAAACATTATATTTATTCTTTTCAGAATAAAATAATTTAAAAAATAGACTATTAATATTAGTAGATATTACTATCATCATAACTCGTAAAAATATTTTTTCTTAACGCACTTTAAGAAACATAGTTGCGTTATCGTAGGGCTGATATTGACATTTCGAAAAATTAGCATTACAAACTTCACGATAGTATTGCAACACTTGCATACACATATCGAGACCCATGTGACTCAGTAGATCCAAGAAAGTAAAAAAAGCGCATAATTGGGCTCTCTATCTACCGCATATCAAAGAGCAACGCTTAAATGATGTATATTTAAAATATCGGGTGCTGGGTCTACTGACAAACAAAAAATAACCGGAAGCTTTACTTTTTCTATAATTACTTCATGGAGTTTTTTGGAAAGTATGTCATGTCGTTTACGGGCGAAAACACATTTTTCTTTAGGACTTGTGCCCGCGAACGCTTGGTATCCCAGGAACGTGTCTAGTTTTTGCAATGGTTCATCAAGTCCTGTCTAAATGCATATTTAAATGACAAAAAAGAGACTTAAACTATTCTCATTTTAAAACAGTAAATACCGATTTTTATTTTGAGAGGGAGCAAAAAGC
Source organism: Radix auricularia (assembly GCA_002072015.1). NCBI lineage: Eukaryota > Metazoa > Mollusca > Gastropoda > Lymnaeidae > Radix > Radix auricularia. The sequence goes on along the minus strand of MUZC01000821.1, from coordinate 370,551 downwards.
TATGTAACGTCATATTTGAGGGGGTGTAACTCCAGGCAGAGCAATAGCACTGGAATCGAAAACTTTTTAAAAAAATTTTTTTTTTATTCTTGAAAAGTTTTTTTTTTTTTTTTTTTTTTAAATNATTTTTTTTTTTTTTTTTTTTTTAAATATTCCAGACCCCTTTCGCATTTTCGATATATTATAACTTCAAGTGTTCGGATCACGAGGTATCACTATATATACAAACAAATTTGTGTCCCTTAACAAACATAAATCTGAATATTCATTTTTTCAACAAAAAAGAAATAATATATAGATCTATTTACATAAAACTTAGAATTCATAAAACAAATTTTCTATGTACACGGGGGTTTGTCGTAGGTCAAGTTTTGCTTTACGGTTGAGCTTAGCTACTTAAGACGATAATTGCAGTATTTAACCTTTTAATAGTCACAAGGCAGTAAAATAAAAGAACTTTTTTTTCAACAGAATACAACGCTACTTTTAAAATCAGAGATGACGTGCTTTAATCCAAGACTTTCGACAAGCCCAACATACTTCAGTCCTAGATGTTTTGAAATAATTTCCTTAGATAAGCTAAATCCTGGTCTGTACATTGTAACTGTAACTATATATCCTCTCGTTACTAAACTAGAAAATGACGTACATTTCGGAACCCAAAAGAAACACATAATAAATTTAGGTAATTATTAATAATCATCTAATTAATTTTAACTTTTGGTATTTATATAACATATATATATATGCTTATTTAAAAGTAGTGTTTTATTCACATAATATATATGAATTTTAAACAATGCTGTTGTTTTTTTTAATATGAAACAGTTAATTAGCTTGTCATTTTTTATTTTCAAATTATTTGAATGCGGTATGCGGCAAGGAAAAGAAACGAAATTGAAAATCTTAAACTATTCGACAAAAATGAATAATTTTTATTTGATCTTATATTATCCTATTTAATAAAACTGTATGGTACACACACGTTATGTATAGTGTATTTTCCCATTCGTGTAACTTATTCGTGCATAGTTGTTTGTTTGTTTGTTTGTTTGTTTGTTTGTTTGTTCGTTTTTTTTAATGTGCTGTTTATTTATATCATTTTTCAAATTGATATACTTGTGGTTTATTTCGGGCAATATTCTTTACCAATAATTTTTTTTTTAAAACATGTTTAAATCGCTTAGCGTAGAGTACTTTTAGTTAATGTATAAACTGCTTTGCTTAACAAGTTATGTTAGATTTTTTAATGTAAATTTTCAGAGAAAATGTGTGTCTTACCTTTAACATCATGAACATTTACTCCCTCGAACAATAAGGATCTTTGAAAAATCTCTTTACCCGAGTAATGATTGCAATGATTTTGATGAAAAGTACTTTTTAAATGATATAGAGTATTTATACAACTGGTAATTTACTTTGCCTACACGGAATACGGAACACATCATGCCTTAAAACTTTTATTTAGTCATTTCTATTTATGGAAAAATGGCACATTTCAATGCATACTCTTTATAAATATAAGTCTAAAAAGGTTTTTGTCATCATCTACACCCCTACACTTAGTAAAAATAACCTGTTTATCCTATTATTTTTAAAGTTTTACTGCCCATTTTTATCTAGTGTTAACATGGGCATGACAGGATTACAGGGAGTGTTGAACGTGTCCCAAACTTATTATGGTGAAAAAAGTTTTAGCAAATGTTTGCACGAAGCCTTGAAAATATTATAAATTAATAAATAAAATCAAGTCTATTATTAAGAGAAAATGTCGAAGAAATCGGCATCGTTTGAAATAATTTCTAAAAATAGTGTTCAAGAAACAGGAAAATCCAGCAAAGTTGACAAAATCCATTTCTTATTAGTTTGGAAAACTTACGAGCAAAATAACTTTGACATAGTAACGCATACTTCAATAATCGAATTTTTAACCAACATTATACGAGATTTACGAAGTTTCGACCTACAGAAAGATGGCTGCAAGGAGTAAATTTTAGAATAAATGTGTAATTAAATACTAGTACCCTATAAACTCATTCTGAAGCCGAATTTCTTTAGACTAAATCTAGGGGAAAATTTTGAGGGTGTCGGCTTACGAGCGGATCACAAGTGATTTCTGCAGATAAATTGAATATCGGTTGCCTGAATTAAGTGTCACATTCCATAATAGGTTAAATACCGTTCATTCCTTTTGAGCGATTCATCAACTTTATACAGAAGTATTCTCATACTGGATAAGGAATTTCCAAATTTGTTTTAAAACTTACGAAGAAAATAACATTCAAAATAAAAATTGCCATTGACAGTCATTCAAACACAGAAAATATGAGATGAAGCATAAAGAAGTCCAGGCTTTTCTTCGTGAGAAATGCAGTGTTGTTCTTTATGTACCATTCACAGCTCATCGTCATCATTATCATTGCCTGTTGTTCCATCAGGGGCATAGGCCACGTAAAAAGACTGTCCAGGCATCCCGGTCCTGTGCCAATCTCTCTAGCTGTCCCCAGCTGTGCCCACTCTTTTTGGAGTCTGTCTCCAGTTCCCTTCTCCATGTCATTTTGCTCGACCTCTTTTTCTCTTGCCCTGGGGATTTTAAGTGAGGGCTTGTCTCACAATGCTGGATGTATGTTTTCTGAGGGTGTGGCAAATCCATCTCCATCTGCGCTGACGTATTAGTTCTTCCACTGGCTCTTGTTGTGTACGTTGCCAGAGGTCCTCGTTGGTGATGATATTGGGCCAGCGGATTCGAAGAATTGTTCTGAGACATGTGTTTATAAATGCTTGAAGCTTTTTTTTGAAACGGCTGCTGTAATCCGCCATGTTTCAGCTTCATATAGCAGGGCAGGCATTACTTTGGTGTTGAATATCCTGACCTTGGTCTGGAGGGTCAAGTTGTTGCAAGTCCAAACTTTTTTTAGCTGTTTAAATGATGATCTTGCTTTGCCAATTCTCACTCTAACATCAGCGTCTGTCAATCCTTGCCTGTGTATGATGCTACCGAGGTATGTAAAGCTATCCACCTCCTCTAGATTCGATCCTCCCAGTGTTATTGGGGTGTTACTTGATGTATTTATTTTAAGGACTTTGCTTTTTCCCTTGTGGATGTTCAGGTCAACAAAAGAAGAGAACTGTGCTACATAGTTAGTTTTCTCCTGCATCTGTTGCTGTGTGTGTGATATTAGGGTCAGATCATCAGCAAAATCCAGGTCATCAAGTTGCTTCCATAGAGTCCACTGGATACCATTTGTCTTCTGCTCTGTTGACATCTTCATTATCCAGTCAATGGTTTTCAAAAAAAAGAATGGTGAAAGCAAACACCCTTGTCTGACTCCAGTCTTTACCCCAAAAACCTCTGTTGTTTTTTGGCCATGAATGATTCTACATGTAAGGCTTTCATAAGATGTCTTAATTATGTAAGTCAGCTTTTGTGGTTCACAGTAGTGTCTTAGCAACTTCCAAAGGGTTGGCCTGTCAACACTATCAAACGCCTTCTCATAGTCAATAAAGTTGATGTATAATGGTGAGTTCCAGGGATTGTTCTAATATAATTCTCAGTGTGGCAATCTGGTCAGTGCATGATATATCCTTTCGAACAACTGCTTGTTGGTCTCTAAAATGGGTGTCTATTGCCTCTCTCATTCTGTTTAGCAGCACTCTATTAAATAATTTGCTTGCTATGGATAGCAGTGTTATTCCTCTATAGTTGGAGCATGAGCTAAGATCACCTTTCTTTCGGGAGCTTAATGAGATGTCCTTCTTTCCACTCGGTTGGAATCTGTTCTTCCTCCCATATTTTCTTGAAAAGAATGTGCAGCATTTCAGAGCTAGTCATAATATCTGCTATTAGGGCTTCTGCCGGTATTGTATCTGGATCAGCCGCTTTGCCTTTCTTTAGTTGTTTAATTGCTCTGCTTATCTCTTGTTTTGTGGGTGCGCTGCAATCTATTTCTAGATCTTGTTCCGCTGGCTCAATGTTGAGTGTGTATTGTGTGGCTGGTCGATTGAGGAGTTCTTCAAAATGCTCTATCCACCTTTTTTCTGGCCCTCTTCATCAGGTATTGATTTCCCATCTTTAGTTTTAACAGGTCTCTCTGGATTTTTGAATTTTCCGGATGGCTTTTTTATTGTGTTGAATAGTTCTCTTGTGTTACTATGATATGCTGCCTCTTCTGCTTCAAGAGCTAATCCTTCCATGTAGTTCTTTTTATCTGATTTTATGCTGCGTTTAACTTCTTTATTGGCTTCTGTGTATTCTGCTGATGCTCTAGCTTTTTCAGTTCTGGTGCGGCTGTTGTTAAGATTTGCCTTCTTCTTTTTCCTATGCTGGATTTTCTCCATGGTTTCATTAGAAATCCATTCTTTATGCATTTGTTGTTTGGGGCCCAACACTTCTTCACAGGTTGTCGTGAGTATCTCTTTAATGTTTTTCCAGTTTTGGTCGATTGTCTCTTCGTTACCTAGATCTTGTAAAATCTGGAATTTGTTGGATAACGTCAGTTTGAACTCACTAAGTTTTGGTTCCTCTTTCAAAAGAAAAGTGTTAAAACATTGGCGCTTGCTTCCATTGTTTGTCCAATTCTTTTTCAATTTGAGCTTTAGATTGGCAATCAGTAAATGGTGGTCTGAGGCCACATCTGCCCCTCTTTTTACCCTAACATCCTTGAGAGATCCTCTAAACTTTTTACAGATACATATATAGTCGATGTGGTTAGCTGTAGACATATCTGGTGATATCCATGTTGCCTTGTGGATATTTTTATGCATGAAAAGACTTCCACCAATGACCAGTCCATCTGCAGCTCATATATCTGCTAGCCTCTCACCTTTATCATTCATCTCTCCGAGGCCGTGTGTTCCCAAGCATTCTTCATATCCATTATTGCTGCTGCCAATTTGTGCATTTAGGTCACCCATCAGTATAATCACATGGGACCTTTTGGATAAGGGTTCTCAGCCTGTTGTAGAAGTCCTATTTGTTCTCTTCTTTACAGTCGTTGGTAGGAGCGTATACCTGTAGAAGATCCATATTGATATCTTGCTATTTGGTCTTAAATCTTGCGGTGATTATCCTTGGGCCATGGGCTTCCCATCCTATAAGGGCGTTCTGAGCAGTTCTGTAGAGCATCATTGCTCTCCTTGGATTTGAGCTGCATTTTCCTCTTCCTGATCTGAATATAGTTGCAGTTTTCCTGTGTTGACTTTCATCTGGCCTGAGCCAGTCCATCGGGATTCGCTTATCCTTAGGATGGCTAGTTTGTACCGTCGCATTTCGGCAGCAACCTTGGCAGTTTTTCCAGCTTCGAACATTGTCCTTACGTTCCAAGTTCCTAAGCTGGTGGTGGTGCTAGTGGAGAGGATGGCAGTCTACCGGGTGGTTTCCGACTGGCTTTGGCCACCCAGCTTCATTAGTTCTCTGTTAAGAGATCCATCATCTCCAAGGTCCGAGTTTCCTATTTTTATCTTCGCTCGTGTTTTTGTAGCAAGGCTTTTTTTTACGGGAAGGGTTGCTAGCCCTTCGTATAACCCTCCTCCTCTCTCATCCGGGCTTGGGACCGGCTGCGGCGGAGTTATTCACAGCTCATTCACTTTAATTTGATAGGGAGAAAAGCGGCTATTTATTTATTTTATTACTACACCCTGCAAAGTCGTATATTATAAGTTTGCATTATTGTATGTAAATAGACACTGTTTGAAGCTGCACAAGTTTAATTTTAGCCAGGGCGCCGAGCAGTCTTAATCAGCCCCTAAACAAATGGGAGAATATTCTGAAAGTTCTTTATCACTGTTTAACTTAGCACATGAAGCTGGTCCACTGTGTCCTAATCTCAAGAACTTTACTTTCTTTCATTTGGATCCGTCTCAATTTGCCTTCTAAAGGTTTCAAACTTATTTCTTTTAGCATTATGACTGTGGGTAAATATGATCTCTTTTGTTTTCTAAATTAACTTAAACTTATTTTTATTTTAAATTTTTAACGTAACTAAGGTTGTTCAATTTTTTTTTTCAATGACATTTATCACGAAGTAGGCTTCATGTCAAAACTTACATTATTCTTATTCCGAATTTAGAAAATAAGTAAATACATAAATTATTATAGCTCTTCCATACGTTTTTTGACATTATTTACAATATTTATATTGAATCATTAAAACAAATTTGTCAAATATACATTTTTAAAACTGTAAGTCGTACTAAATACACTTTGACAAGATTTCCCCTATATCTCCTTGGTAAAGCAAAAGTCCCTATACGCTTTGGTCATTATGATTTCAATCAAATATCGTACAGAGTTTTAAACACAAACAATTGTTTTCCGAAGGTAAATCAACAACAAAAATATCGCAATAATTTTTAAAATGTATATTTATTTTGTTTAATACATTTTAAAACATTTTGTTCCTCCTACTATTATTGTGTTTATTACCACAATTGTTGTATAGGAAGTATGTTAAGACTCATAATATTAGTTATCATTTCGTTGACTGTAGCTGTAAAGCAAGGTGTTCTTTCAAAGTTAATTTCGAAGAATATCTTTTTTTTTTCACTGATGAGTAGCCTCGAATGCTTACTTGCGACGTGGTGGTCGAGTGGTAGCACGCTCGACTGGCGTACCGATGGTCAGGAGTTCAAATCCACGCGAAAGCGAGACCTTGTTCCCGACTCCTAAGGAGTCCCCGAGTCAACCAGCTCTGAATAGGTACCTAACTAGACAATAGTTAGGCGGCTGGGTTATGCGTGGAACCCTTATAACTGTGGCATATGACCGATGCATCACTTGCCAATAGATCATCTGTCATAGTCTGTGGACGCAATTATCTTCTGCATAGAGGGAGCGTCTGTATATCTAAAACAAGATAAGAAGACTCATGCGTCATCAAATCCATTCCATGTTTAATTTATTATTATTTTTTAAACTAAATATATATTTTCACTATTTTTAAAATAAAGCGCGTTGAACTTAGCGCCAGGGCTTAAGTACGGCATTTTGCAAATATTTATAATTTTTTATGTGATTGATTTCTATAATAATTTTTACTATTTAAAATTAAATTTTTAAAAATGTAAAAAAAACAAGTTTTTCCACTATAAATCATCTATATACGAGAGATAACAATAAGGATGTTCATTATAATACGCAGGGAAAAACAATCCGAAAAACACAACATTCCAGTCAGATCTATGTCTCGTAAAACGTGTTTAATATAATACGCACCGATTGTGAATATATTTTTTTAAAAAGTACCTTATTGCGTGGCATGAAAGTTTGTTGAACATATTACGTACCACAACACTCTGTCTAAAAAAATAACAAGAAATGAAGAGATCAAAAACATAATTTAAAAATTCAATAATTCAATTACTGTCACTTGGTTCGATTTTTAAATTTTGATACATCATTTTGATCATTGGCATGAGTCTGCCTGCAAAAATTCTGCTCCCTAGAAAGTGGCTTAAAAATCGATCCAAAGTTTTTTCGTAGAGGTCAGTCGGTCGGTCACACGGCTCAGACACCACAAGTTAATATAAATGATTTAAAAAGATAATGCAGGCCAAGAAATCTTACTCAACAATGATTCAAATTGAAAACTGATTTTTTTTTTAATAATCAAAAGACATTATAAACACTTGTAAATATCAGAAACGGACTCATTTTGTTTTTTAATTTAGTCGAATCTTAATTTCTAAAGCTATGTTGAATTTTAATTTTTACCATACTGCACAAAATTTTTTCAGTATACAGTTGTGTTTTTTAAAAATAATATTTTTAACACGTATTATAACGATGTTACAGCTCATAACAAATAAATGCTAACGTATTTCAGAAAATCCAGCTTTGAGTTTAATACATTGTGAAGAAATCATTATCGAAAATACAGAAGTCACTTGCCGCTGTGAAAGGTCTGACACCAGTCTTATAAATGTTAACCTTGGTTGGTTTCAAAATTCCAGTCACCTTGGCGTAAACAATGAATCAAATGTTCTAACATTCGTACCAACAAGGTCCCTAGGAGAGACATGTAAGTCTTATCAAGAAACAAAATTCCTTTTGTTATTCACATTTATCTCATCCTTTGTAGGACATTGAGCTTCCGTAATGAGAAGCAAAGGTTCGAGTCTCGGTAAAAGAAGCTTTCTTATAATCCCGTTGCCCAAAGGCGTTCCTGGGTCAACTCAATGTGGCACTGTTCTAGCCACTTTGTTACTTCGTTGCTGCTTCCTCGGCCAAGTGGGTCATCAAAAAGGGAATTACCCAATCACTTCGATTACTTTTCGTTGCCTGAAAAAAGATAATTATAGTATATTTAAACCATTTACAATTTGTTATTACACAAAATGTATAAGCATATCTTTATATATGCTGATATGTGTGTGTATAAGAATTTCACGTAGAACATGATACTATTTATCATTATGTATTACACTAATAACTATCTGAAAATTTCCCATACATTGTGCTCCTATAAATTACGCTTAGAAGTAGGGATACTGTGGGAGGATAGTAATTACAATTAGATTATTCTGTAATTATAATCTATGCTTTTACTAGTTTAAATTTTTTCATCATTTTTTAAAGCTTTATATTGCAAGGCAACGAATTACTACGGTTGGAAAAACGTGAGCGTTTATTATAAACCAGTGGTTATAGGTAAGCTCTCACATCTGCATGTTAATAGCATGGAATGAAATTAAAAATATTATTTTAACATTTTATTTTTNATATATATACACCAAAATAAATACTGACGTTACTAATGTAAAAAAAAAAAACCTGTAATTTATTAATTTACGCAAAAAATTATGCACAATTATTTTTTTTCACTTTGTCTCGATAATTGTGTTTGTAATTTTTTTCCCTACAATAAAAAGATTTTGAAGTCAAAACTAACTGAGTAAAGTGTATTGAAAATTTATTAAAATTTGGGGGAATTCGAATTTACAAAAAAATGTTTCAAAATAAACAAATCAATAAAATTCCTATAAATTGCGAATCGCTCTATTTTTAGCAAACCTGAACAATTTTAATTGCACTGAAGAAGAGATAGAAGAAACATTTACTCTCTTATGCACAAATGAGAGGACGTATCCTGCAGCAATATGTCGATATTCCATAACAGTTAATGAAGTGAGTACTTTGAGTTACTTAAATCTTATCTCACAATAAAACAAGTAATGTATGTTTTTATTACAATTAACTAAAAGCTGGCGTTTTTTTTTTTTTTTTTAA
>MUZC01000821.1:311179-349566 GCA_002072015.1 Radix auricularia | reverse complement strand
TATTTATTCCACCATCCACTTACACAATGATAATGAAATATTATTTCCACTTCATGTTATATATATATATATATATGTATGTATTAAATAACCATGTGTTTATGAAAATGTATTTGATCACCTTTTGGCCCCTGGCTCTGTAGGCTCGGCAGCCAAAAGGGTGGATCAAGACAGACGAGAATAGAAACCACCCTCATATATATTCTTTCTATCTCAGTCTGGTTTTTAGGCACCTGCCTGTACTGCGAGATAACCCGAACTCCAGACAGCAACCGCCCTAACGAAGTGTCGACATACCTGGATCAGGAACTGGACTCACCGCTATCCACGCGACTTGCATCCGACCCCCAACCCACCATTGGACCAGGAGCTGGACTCACCGCTATCCACGCGACTTGTATCCAACCCCTAGCTCACCCCTGCACCGATCGACAGGACCAGAGGAGGACAAGTCATCATTACCAGCTTACTCCAAGCGTAACGCTGAAGCCAACCGCTCTGGTTGTTGCCTACACCTTATAGTTGTAGAATCCGGTTATTCACACCATCCGTGATCACCGAAGTCACCTGGAACCATAGGTGAAGCAGCCAACAAGAAGCCAACCGCACTGGTTGATGCCTACACATCACCTGTGTAGAAGCCGGTTATTCACACCATCCGTGATCACCGAAGTCACCTGGAACCATAGTTGAAGCAGCCCATAGGACAGAATTTTCAGAATCAACCGTTCAAGGAGCGGGGACGGAACTTGTTTCTGCTTGCTGTAATTACTGCATAATAAATTATTGTTACATTTTCACCATTCTGTTTGTTGATCATCGTATTGTGAGAGATCACTAAAGTATTCTCGTGTAGGCAGGGAGAGAATAAATTAAATAATATACCCCTAGACAACTTGTCAAACAATATTCACATCTTTCTCGCCACACTCTTATCCCTTCTAATCTACATAAAATATTTATTCTACAGCATCGCATCAAAACAAAAGTTAACTTTGTTGCTAATGATTGTATAATCTATAGAACATTTAAGTCAGAAAAGCTGTTTTCTATCAAGAAAAAGTATAGTTTACTAAATACATATACTAAAAAGTTAACAACGGTGATTCTAATTCCCTTTATATAACATCCAAAAATAAAGACTAATAATAAAGGACAGTCATATGCTGTAGCAAACGTATCCAAAAAAAAAAAAATGAGGAACACAATATTAAACTGTTTTTGAAATTATAAAACTTAATTCGTTAAAAATGTATATTCAATTTTAAATAGAATAAATATACTTACTAAATTATATTTATTTATAAAGAATATCTAGCAGCAACAAGTGTTTACAAAAATGTATCCCGTCTCGATCAGCACTGTTTAGTGCTTTAGAGCAGGCAACAGATCATTTCATCTAAATCGTACAGACATTCTGTAAACAGGTCTCCCATCAGATGACATGTCTTGCCCTTATAAATTTATTTCTCCCCTTTGCACAGAATTTTATAAATAATAGGAAGTAGGAAATTGACTTTATACAAGTATATTTAAAGCAAAATAGACATATGTAACTTTTCTCTTGTAGTTCTGAATAGTAATTGTTATTCCACTTCCCTTTTCTTATATCCTGTGTCATATTTTTCTTCTTTCTTGTTTTATGTCTTGATATAGAATGTCTTAGATAATTGAAATATAATGTAAATACTTCAGTAAGTGTTGTTATCTAACAAAGGAATTGTCATAAGGGTATGTTTTTGGTTTTAAAGCTTTCATTCATTTTCTTAATTATTGTTTGTGTATTTTGTAATTCATTTTAAAGCTTTTTTCCTTATGAAATATTATAGTTTAGGCAGCAATGCCATTTTCAGTTTCTCACTCAAAGACTCAGTCAAAAGTATTATGATCGGGTTTTTACCAGTAGGTGTCAGATCTATTTTAGCTTCGTCATCTTGGTGTCACTAAGCTGAGTTATTCTTTATTCCGAACAGAATGTAATGTCAACATTTCTTCTGAAATTGAATATTCTAGCTGTGAAATTAAGCAAAATCCTCGCAGTACACCTCGTGCAGTTTTTTTTTTTTGGCTTTAACCTATGTAGCAGTAACAAGAATACATTTTTATGTGAACCGCTTCGCCTGAAGTACTAAAGTAGTGATCAATTATCAAATTATTATTATTATTATTCATACATATGACCTTTCTTTTAACAACAAAATGTTTGATAATATACAATAATATGCAATCAATGCCTTTATAGAAAAACTTTGTACACAATGATAAGAAGCAAAAATCAATGTTACAGTTAAACAACGATTTTCAAGTAAATTTGAAATTTGTAACATTTGCAATCGACACGCATTAAGTTGGTGTGGCGATGCCACTCATCTCAGCTCACTAGCTACACCACTACCATAAACAGTATTAAAATGAAAATGAGATATAAAGAAACTAATAATGCTTTAATCTTGTTTTTGTAGATGGTCATTTTGAATCATTTTACCAGATGCCTATTTATATTTAATTTAAATATTAAATTGTTAGGTTTTAAAAGATTTTACATCAAATTCAGGGTTAAAATTACACTTATTCCCACTGTTTGCATTTAAACAATATTAACAAAGCCCTAAATGATGGCTTATTTTCCGAGTAAAAAAATCGAGCATATTTATTGGACAGCAAGCTCCTCTGTTCCTTTTAAAGGAATCATTCACTTACACACATTTTTGTTTTTTCAATTTATTTCTTAATACTTATGTTATGCTAATAAAAGATAACTTTCCATCATTAGTTTTTGGTAAAGATTCAATTTTAAAGGCTTTTTTCAAAGTTGACATCTGCTGAGGTAAATTTGCTAAAATCATCAATAGGTTCTATCGGTGGAAAGGGGATGACGACTAATTCGCCGTCTGCCCCTGGTCGTAGATACCCAAGATCCCCTATGTTACAGACGCTTCTTCCATACAGAAGAATATTGAGTCATTAGACACTCTGTTCAAATAGTGTCAATTTTTATTTTTTAAAAATGAATCTATATTTCTGTAAGATTTTGCAATCTTTTTTTGTAAAGAAATTGTCCATGGATTATAAATATTATCAGCAAATAAAATTACTTTTGTTCCTGATGAGATTCTGTACTCAAGAATATTAATGGAAAATAGTAAAAGTAATTCCTGATTTGACTATTAATGGTGTTAATTTGAACACAATCATTATTGCAGTTTGTTCACTGACAATGGCGTAAGGGAACTCATATAATTAATTTGAGTCTTCTGCGTTGTAAGATGTGATTGTAGCAGTAATGACGAAACCTAAGATAACAGTAAAGAGATCCTTACGATACAGAAATTTGAACCGCATATATGATTTAAACGGAGTGGTTCTTATAAAGAATCGGAGATTTGATACGTGAACTTGTAGTGCACACGTCATTTAACTTTAAAAATTGAGTCACCTATAAATATAATACTTAGAGTTCGTTATTTGTTTGTGTAGATGTAAAGATAGTTGTTATTTCATAATCGTACCAAAATAATTTTTTTTTTAAATTCCGATAACTGTGTATAAAGTTTAACAATTATTTGTATGCATGATAGATACATCGCTATCGTTTACCTTTATAAGTCTCTTACCTATCTGATTTTGGATGTCTTATACTTTTGTCTACAAATCAGATTTTGATAAAACCAGATGAATAATTTAAATTATGTATCTTAGAAAACAGCCAAATATTTTGATTAAGCTTTTATAGTTTATAAAACTACTCTATAATTTTAACACAAAGTCATGGATTATTTAAATATTTGAATTAATTTAATTAAGAAATGGACTTTACCAAAACTCAATTTGACATAAATACAACCAAACATTTTTCATGGAATTGCTTTATGCAAATTTTTTTTCTAACGAAAAAAAAAAGTAAATGTTGTGCAGAGAGATATTGTGCTTAATGTAAAAATTGCAGAAGAGTGAACTCTTTGGTTAATTTTGAAAAAAAAAATTAATTCCACATATTGTTTTTCTTTTCATATTCCAAAAATATTTAAATATTCTATTAGTTTACTAATCTACTAATTTTTTAAAAAATTATTATTTACATTAAAATATTGTTTGTTGCTAAGACTGAACCAAAAAAAAATGATACCTAGTCTATTACGTATGACTATGAGACAGAAATTTCAAGAAAGGAATGTTATATAGGAAATTCCCAGAATGATTCTTCTGTTTATATCAAGTGATCAGGAATCAGCCATATTGATGCGACATGCAAGATAAAATTTCATTTACAAGTTTTGTTGTTTGTTTTTTTTAAATTCTTTTTTTACAACGTCACCGAAAACGAACACTTACAAAGCAGAGGTACCAAAAGAACTAATAATAATATAGAGGAAATATTTTAATAGAAATATTACGTTTTTTGTATATATTTTTTCAACACGTTTTTATTAACTTGCTTTCATTCCATTTTGTCAGTTGGCCTTTTGTATGTCCACAGAATTTCAATTTTTCCAACGTAAAATTATGTCCCTTGGGAAGGTCCTAGAGGTTTCAAAATTTTACCACGGATAGATCTTGGATGGCAATGAATCCATTAATCGTATTAAAATTTCACATCGATCTATTGTACCGTAATTAAAATATTACTTTTTTTTTTAAATTTACATTTATATAGCATAAACTCGTAGTTAATTCAGCCATGTTTTACTAGGTGCTGTTGACATTTCAGTTCCGTGTAGTTAACCCCGTGACCACATCCCCAAGGTATGAAAGCGTTGGGCTGGTGCTTATGAAGTGTAGGGTTTAAAAATAAAGAGAAGTAACAAAAAAGATTTTTAAAAACAAGTTTTGTTTTTATAAATAGACTAAAAAGAAGAAAATAAATTAAAACTTATAAGCTCATGTACATTGATTTGATATGGCTAAAAACCTGGGGCACGTGCGTCTAAATCCCTCTCTAATTTAGAAATACACTAAAAGGTATAAAATTAAAGATATACAAAATCTCAATAGCGTCCACCCCCCATTTTTGGTCATATGAAGACATTTTACTTTAACTAAGAAGTTGTAATGTATGTTCTTTATTTTAGTCAAGTTACAAAAATGTAGTTTTTTACGAAAATATTTTTTACTTCTAATTTTTTTTAGTAATTATCAAATTTTTTTTAAAAATTGATACAGATACGAGTCAATATGTAGATGTAAGTGTATAAAGAAAGGATATCGTATCAGATATTTGGTATTTTTTAGTTAATTTAAGACAGTTTATTTTACATAAAAAGGGAACAAACAGTTTTGCAATTTTACTATGCTTACAATTTTTATAACATATTAATTCGACTGTATTTATGATTCCAATCATTACTCCTCTAAAATGTAGTCCAAAAATAGAACATTACCCATTGGGTAATGACGTTTTCATATTTTTAATAATGACAAAGCCCATGAGAAAGAAGTTTCACGAAATGAATGGTAAATAGGAAATTCCCTAATTGATTCCTTCAAATCAATGGTCAGCCATATTGATGCCAACACACGAAATACAAACCTAATTGTAATTTAATTTTCTTTTTTTACATTTAACAGACTAATAAATATTTAAGCTCTGAAATAATATTCTAACATTTACAATTTCGTATTAATAAGTCAAGTGATTTCTGTATTTAGAAAGGAGTTTAACAATGTGATATTTACTTTTAAAAACACAAGCAAAACGTTTTTTGTTTTATATATANTTTTTTTTTTTTTTTTTTCTTCCAGGTCAGTCCTTTTTTAAAAATAAAACTTCTTTATATTTCTAATTTTTGTCTCAATTTATTCTAATCCTTAACTTTCGACCTTTATTCTTTTTCACGATCATTATTTTTGATAAGTACGAAAAAAATATATCGTGCATTTAAATTTTTTAAATTGTTCAATGGTACGAATTAAAATATTTTAGAGTATGTCTTTGGGCCTTTCACTTGCTTTTGAAAATTTGAATATTTTATAAAGTCTTTATTTACAAAGATTAATAATTATTTCATAATTATATTTTAAAAGCAGTTTCATAAAAGGTATTTTATTTTTTAAACGCAAAAGACAATGCCACCATAGAAATAAATCCAGCTTTCTGACAATGTTGATATTTGTTTTCTTTAAAAACTTGGTTATTTTCATATCGCTCTCTCTTTGACATCCACAAACAAAGTTCTTTAAAACTGATGTGTGTTTGGTGAAGTTCTGTTATCCTAGAATAATATTAAACACTAAAACCATTCAAGAAAATTAAAACTTCAATACAGCTTAATCTTTCTTTTTCCCTCTAAAAATAACTTTAAAAATTTTATTTTTATTTGTGTGTGTGTGTGAAGTTTTTCAATATGTATTGAATCATTATGAAAAATTAATATGAATTCGTAATAACATTTAGAAGTAGTGATTCATTCAAGTCTGACACAATAGATAACGTTGTGTTATGAGGTTAAAGATGCTAAGAATTTAAATTATGTAATTATTTATTTAGATACTTGATTGTTAATATAAATGTTTATACAAAAGCCTAAATAAAAATGTTTGTGGATGGCTATTGTTTAAATGTACGCCGCTGACCTAGAAAGGAGATGGGCACCGCCTAAGTTTAGCAAGCCCCGAAAAGTTGAATGGTAACATTAGAACCCCCAACAAATACAAGGTTATGAGGCTCATACTTTTTTTTAAAGAGATTGGCAAGATCGCTTAATTTTCTCAGTAACTTGTGCCAATACTAATTTTCATACGGCTAAATAAGATAAAACGGCATATCGGGAACCTTTAGGCAAATTTACTGCAAGATGTCAATTTCAAAACAAAGTTCATTTTGATCAGTTTCGACATGACTTTATTCACCGCAAGATCGCTAAAAATTGAATTTGGAAAATAAATATCTTAAACATATAAGAAAAAAAAAGGAAAAATGAAATTATAAGTTCAGCGCCATAGATATAGCCTTTTCATATATGCTATCAAGTTTGTGTATTCAAATTTTGATTATGATGACTTTATATACACAATGGCTACCGCATAAAATTTTTATTTTTGTTAGCTCATTTTAGCAAAACATGTTAATTATGGGCCCAAAGCCCATTCAGTGAAAGATGTAAAGTTGAAAAACCTTTTCATTTTTTATTCAGCACGATATAGCATATATTTTGTGTTGTTTTATTTGGTCGAGATCATCAATAATAGAATGGGGTATACAAACTTCAACGTTTAAGAAAAAAAAAAAAATTATTGCCACCGGCCGTGAAGGAATGGTCATTAAGAGTTCAGTGCCCTACAGTATTTTAATATTGACTTCGATTAAGATCCATCAATTTACACAGTAGCTAACTTTTAAAGTATTTTTATAGTTCCTTTAGCAAATATTGACATTATGAGCACCCGGCGCCTCAAGAGTGTTTAATATATAACATACTGTTGCAAGTAATCATCCCGGAGCGTACTAAACTGTCTCAACAAGTTTCAATCCATCGGAAACATGGTTTATAAAGGACATGCACACACAGACTCACTCACACTGACATACTTTCATTTTTATATATCTAGATAAATAAGCAAATTATCCCAGTAAGGGTTCCCTGGCCCATTTGGTGCAAGATGTAAATATTGAATCATACGTTCTTTTAATTTAGATCATTTTAATATATTATCGATATTTGTCGAGACCATGGCACAGAATGTGGAATAAAATCTTAAACTTTTACGAAGAAAAAGGCCTGTTTTTTTCAATCTTAATCATGATTTTTTTTTTCAATATTCTTTCAAGGTTGTTGAAAATCGGAATTGAAATTAAGTGTTAAACGCTAACGAAAATAAAGATTTTTGGCCCTCGGCTCCATATAAATGGACATTAGAGGTTGAACGCAGTATGGTATTTTAATATGGGTTATAATATATTTATGTACTAAGTTTAGTCAAGACCCATTCATTTTCCTAGAACCTAAAATTAAACTAAATTGAATATAGCTCAAATAAGAAAAAAAAATTAGGGCCTTCGGTCCTCCGTGAGTGTCAATTTTCTAAATGTTTTTTTCACACAAACTATCCCTTAAAGCATACTCTACAATTTACTAAATTTTAATCTCGTTTAGATGAATTGTTCGGAGAGCTATAAAGGACAAAAATACATTAAAATATATGTATATATTGGTTTTTTAAAAATAATTTGTTCTGATAATTTTTTTTTCAAAATAAAGAGAATAAAGCTAAAATATATTTATTGTGAAAACTTAACGTTTATTATGTTATAAAGGACTTATGTGTTTTAATGCAAGCTGAAATGTGTCAGTAATACTCGCCTGCAAGAGTGAAAGCAGCCCAACAGACAAATAAGTTACAAGTATAAACATACTTAGACAGAACAAAAATAAGATGTTTGCAAAAAATACCATGTCAAATTATCCACACTGAAGTCGACAAATAACAGTTTATAGTTAGCAATCGATGGTAGTGAAGGACGGGGTGGTGGATGCGTGGTTGTAGGGTAAAAACCATATCTCGAAATCAGCAATGCTACGGTGATTCATCTCACCCTAGACTTTAAAAAAAAGTTAAAAAGTGTTGAATATCTAACAGCCCAAAAAACATTATTTGTTTCAGAAAATGTACAAGAACAAGAAATGTCTGTCTACTTGCGATTAAGGAACAATGCAATGATTTTTTTTTTAAATAGGAAGTTATCCATAGCTGCACACACAAAAATCTGGTTAATAGAAGAATGACACTTCATAATGCAGCCGTTATCGGTAATAAAGATGAAGTTATTTTGCTAATAGAAAGGGGGGATAATGTTAATGAGCAGAAAGATTTAGGGAAGACAGCACTTTACAAAGCATCTGAAAATGGTCACAAAGATGTAGTAGCTCTGCTATTAGAAAAAGGGGCTAATGTAAATATGGAAGACTATTATTGCAAGACGGCACTTTACATAGCATCCCAGAATGGTCACAAAGATGTAGTTAGTCTGCTTATTGAAAAGGGCTCGAATCTAGTTAAACCAAAAAATAGTTGTCATAAGGAATTTTACAAATATTTTGGGAAAGCTCAGAATGTTGCACTTGATTTGCTTATGGCAAAAGGAGATATTGTAATTCAGACAATGGTTTATGGATGTTCGGCACTTTACGTAGCAGCCAAGAATGGTCACAGAGATGTAGTTGCTTTGCTTATTGAAAAGGGATCTAATGTAAATGAGAAAGATTCTTATGGATGGACGGCTCTTCATATAGCATCGCAAAATGAACACAAAGATGTAGTGGCTCTTCTACTTGAAAGGGGATCTAATGTAAATGAAAAAGGTTGTTATGGATGGACAGCCCTTCATATAGCAAGCCAAAGAGGTAACAAAGTGATTGTCGCCATGCTTGTTGAAAATGGAGGAAATGTAAATGAGGCAGAGCATAATGGATGGTTGCCACTTCATATAGCATGCAGGGAAGGTCAAAAAGATGTGGTTGAAATTCTTCTTGAAAAGGGGGCTCATGTAAATATGTTGGATAAAAATGAAAGAACGGCACTTTACATATCATCAAAGAGAGGAAACACAGATGTAACAGCTCTGCTGCTTACAAAGGGAGCTAATATAAATATGAACAATAAACATAGAAGAACAGCACTTTACATTGCATCCCAGACTGGTCACAAAGATGTAGTTGGTCTACTAATTGAAATGGGGGCTAAAGTAAATAAGAAAGGGGATAATGGATGGACGGCACTTCATATAGCATCCATGAAAGGTCACGAAGATGTAGTTGCTCTGCTTATTCAACGGGGGGCTAATGTAAATAAGAATGGGGATAGTGGATGGTCAGCACTTCTTATTGCATCCCTGAATGGCCACAAAGAGGTAGTGGCTCTGCTTATTGAAAATGGTGCCAATGTAAATGAGATGGAGATGAAAGGACTGAAACCACTTTACACAGCATCACAGAATGGTCATAAAGATGTAGCGGGTCTGTTAATTTTAAAGGGGGCTAGTGTAAATGAAAAGGGTTATAATGGATGGATGGCAATTCACATAGCATCCAAGAATGATCATGAAGATGTAGTGGCTCTGCTTATTGAAAATGGAGCTAATGTAAATGAGAAAGGGGATAATGGAATGACCGCACTTCACATAGCATCAAAGAATGGTCATGAAGATGTAGTGGCTCTACTTATTGAAAAGGGAGCTAGTGTAAATGAGAAAGCGGATAATGGATTGACGGCACTTCATTTAGCGTCCCATTGTCCTGAAAATGTGAAGTCTGAAATATGGTTTGAACCTTTCATAAGAGTCCATGATAGTTCCAAAAATATGGTCGCTTTACTTATTGAAAAAGGTGCTTTTGTAAATGAGAAGGGGGATAATGGAATGACGGCACTTCACATAGCATCTCAAAATGGTCTTGAAGATTTAGTGGCTCTACTTATTGAAAAGGGAGCTAATGTAAATGAGAAGCGGGATAATGGAATGACGGCACTTCACATAGCATCTCAAAATGGTCTTGAAGATTTAGTGGCTCTACTTATTGAAAAAGGAGCTAATGTAAATGAGAAGGGGGATACTGGATTGACTGCTCTTCACATTGCATCAAAGAATTTTTATGAAGGCGTAGCGGCTCTGCTTATTGAAAAGGGGGCTAATGTAAATAATAAGGATCAAAATGGAAGGACGGCAATTTACTTAGCATCCAAGATGGGTGCAAACTTTGTAGTTGATACGCTTCTTGAAAAAGGTGGTAAAGTAAATCTAAAGAATCGGAATCAAATGACAGCACTTCATATTGCATCGCAGAAAGGTCACCAATATGTAGTGTCTCTACTTCTTCAAAAGGGGTCTAGAGTCAATGAAAAGGATCGAAATGGAAGGACTGCAATTTATTTAGCATCATGGAAAGGTCACGACAATATAGTGGCATTACTTCTAAATTATGGGGCTAGTGTAAATGAGAAGAATGTTTATGGATTTACAGCACTTCACATTGCATCGCAGAAGGGTCACGAAGATGTAGTTGAGCTTCTTATTGAAAATTGCTGCAAGTTAAATGAGAGGAGGATTAGTGGATTTACGGCCCTATACCTGGCATCCGAGAATGATAACTATTATGTAGTTGATCTTCTTATTGATAATGGAGCTAATGTAAATGAGAAAAATAAGAATGGAAGGACTGCACTTCACGCAGCTTCAGAGAAGGGTAACGAAGATGTAGCGGATCTCCTTATAGAAAATGGGGCAATTGTGAATAAAAAGGGGGATGATGGATTGACGGCACTTTATATATCATCTCAAAATGGTCACAAAGATGTAGTTGATCTGCTTATTGAAAAGGGGGCTGTTGTAAATGAGAAGAATAAAAATGAAAGAACGGCCCTTTTCATATCATCCAAAAATGGTCACAAAGAGGTAGTGGCTCTGCTTATTGAAAAGGGGGCTAATTTAAATGAGAAAGAAGGTAGTGGATGGACAGCACTTTACATAGCATCCAAGAAAGGACACAAAGATGTTGTGGCACTGCTTATTAAAAATGGGGCTAATGTAAATGAGAAGGTGAATAATGGATGGACAGCACTCTACATAGCATTCGAGAAAGGACAACAAGATGTAGTTACCATGCTTATTGAAATGGGAGCTGATAAAAGTCATCTAAAAGAATCAACAGAGGTTCATAAATATGAAATAATTAGGGTGAGTTTAATTTATTTCTTTATTTTATTATTATAATTTTTTTTCGTTCTGTTTTGAACAATTTTAATAGATACAAAATATTTCTTATTCACCAATATTTTCTTTCTTTCATATATACTGATAAAATTTATAAATATTTAAAAGTTATAGCGTTATAGCTATGCTCCTTCTTCACATTAAATGCGGATATTTTAAATTTTAATAACACTACTCACTTAATTTTTTTTAAGATATTTTTTTTGTGTAAACCCATAAGGAATAAATTGTTTGATATTTTAAAAATATTATTATTAATATTAAATTTCGTAAATACTAAGATATTACTATAAAGATATAGTATGTTCAAAAAGCTTGGCAATCACAATAAGTACTACTGTATTGAAGTTTAGAGCGGCAGTGATAATTGGTTTTTAGAAAAAAAATTATTCAAATTAAAATCAAAACTATAGACTACACATATTTTGCTACTTACATTTTTTCTATTCACCTCCCTAAAATGCCCTTTTCACATGTTTACTTGGAACTTCCTTTTGCGTTTATTTTTTTGCTAGCAATTAACCCGCGCTTTGCTGCGGTAAATTAGGATTTCGGTTTTTGAAAAATACATCTTTTTATATAGCTCATTATGAGAAAAGACCTATATTTAGGGAATCGTTACCCTAGTGAGAAAGGATTTAAGTTTTTTTTTACTCTTACCATTGCGGGAGTGTACTAAACAACTTCCCAAAGTTTCAAGCTTCTACATACACGGAAGCTTGGAGAATGATTGTTGATTTAGTTTAATATAACCCATTTTAGGGAAAGAAAATGGCTAGGGCCCAAGGCCACCCAGGAGTGTAAATTTTCTAAAATTAGATAGTTATTTTCCTTACTACCATCCCGGGATGTTACTAAACAACTATAGAGGGCTTCATACTTTTATCTAGACAGGAAATGGGAGAAGCAGTAATCTCAGTTTTTAATAGCTCATTTAATGGAAAAACTACATTGGGGCATCCGCATGAAGTAAGTGTTAATTTAAATATATATTCACCTGTTACCATCAAGGAAGTGTACTCAACAACTTCCTAAAGTTTAAAGTTCTACATACACGGCAAAAAGGACAATTTGTGGTTTCCAATTTTTACAGATAAAGAGAAATAGCCCTACATCATTTGGAATTTTAAATTTCCTTTTCGTCGAAAGGGGGTACTCAACAACTTCCCATATTTTCATGCTCCTACCTACAGGGTAACACCATTAGTTAAATCATTAAACCTTGAAACACTAGAGGATAGAAGAACCAAGAGTAAATTAGTAATTATACATAAGGCAATTAATTCTAATTTAGAAATACAACACAAAGAAAACCTAATACAACCCTCAAATAGACATAAAGACAAAAACACCTTTCTTATTCCATATGCAAGAACAAACACATACACGTTTTCTTTCTTTCCGTCCGGTATTCGGGCGTGGAATGGGTTGCCTGAAGAAACCAGGAAAGCCACCACTTTATCATCTTTTAAAACTCTAGTAAGAATACAGGACTAAACACAAACCATAGAAATACGTAGGACGCAGTAATCTTCTGTACAGAAGGAGCGTCTGTAACATATAAGATAGTTGGAAAATTACTAAAGATTTAGTGGGTGAGTGCATTAAAAACTATATTTGGGCCCCAGGCCCCAAGTAAGGTATATTTGAATATGTTTTCACATGCTAACATCGTGGAAGTGTATTTAACAAGTGCCCAAAGTTGCACGCCTTAACCTATTCGCAAAATAAGAGAATTATAGATTTTCAATTTATATATATATCTCATATAAGAGAAAAAAACGTTTTGGGGCCCTGGCCTCCATGAGTATGTATTTCAAAATTCTTTTACACCAACTTTCGTCGTGTCAGGGTACTTAACAATTTTCCAAAGTTGCATGCTCCTACCTACACGGAAAACTGGAGAATTTGTGATGAGTCTGTATATTTGGGCCCCCAGACCCCCATAAGATTGAGCTTTAACATTCTTTTTGCCAATTATCGTCGGAAGCGTGCACTAAAAAATTTCAAGTTTCATGCTTCTACCTATACGGGAAATAGGAGAATGAGTGATTTTCAATTTTTATTTAGATCAAATAAAGGGGAAAAACGTTTTTGAGGCCCCGGCCCCATTGAGTAAGAAATTAAACTTTTATTTCAAATTATGGTCAGGAACATGTACTAAAAAAATCCAAAATTACCTGCTTCTACCCATACGTGAAATAGGAGAATTAGTGATTTTCAATTTTTGTGAACTTCACCTAGTTATACATTATTTAAGCTTCAGAAAAAATGTTATCTAATTTTTATAAAATAAAAAAGTTACTATTTTAAAAATTTACTGCTCAATTAGCGTTTCCACAGAAGATTTTCCCAGTGACTTTAATGGATATTTAGCATATATTAGTAGCTTACATTTTACCTCATACTGATGCTGCGTCCATCGGCAGAAAAGATTGTATATAGGAGCAAATGTTAGAGCATGCATACCTCGGCCTGTATAGTTGGGACTACATGTTGCTTTTAGCTGATGTGATTGTTTGGGAGTTTCACCTAAACGAGTCCTTATATGTCAGGAACTTTCTTTCTTTCTTTTAATTGTTAATATTATATTAACGAATAATTAATTGATTAATAATTATATTTTTAACGATTTAACTGCGTATTAACCAATAATCGAATTCCGAATTGCCGCCCATCATCAACAAATGTAGCAGAAATCGGGAGGTTATAAGCAAAGTAAACATTGTAGGATAAAGTTCTTGTCTGACAATTGAAAAGATCAAACGAAGCAGTTACTCTGAATGATGATCAGTTGCACACTAATGTTGATACTGACGTTGCCAATGAAACCATATGAGAACCTAATTCAAAGTGTATTTAGCTGATGATGACTAATTTAGAAGAAAACGTTTTCCTGAAAATGCTGCTAATGAAACTACACCAAATAACGAGAAAAATAGTTAGCATTATTAGCTAGGACTTATTTTGCGTACCAGCTACCTTTGCTCCATGTGAATGTTTATTTTGGCTTGTTGGGTACATTGTCAATAAGACATATACATCACCGATGCCAAATACAGTTGAAATGCTATGTTTGTGCGTGTTTTTTTTTTTTTTTTTTTTTTTTTTTTTTTTTTTTTTNCTGATGACATATGAACGACACAATCGTGTTCAAATTTGTTAAACAAATGGAAAGTATGTGTTAATTAAGTTTATCGCTATATTTTCATCGGTATTAAATATTAATTAATCGATTATTTGATAAAAGTTTATTACTTAAATTATATAAACTATTGAGTAATCGTTTTTTAAAAAAAAGGTTAATTATTAAAATTATATTAATTGCCATCTTCTCTAATATTTGGTTCAGCAATATTTAATTGAATTAAATTTAATATGTGTTAGAAATAATTGTTAGAATTTATTGTGTGCCCCTTTTTTTTATTTTTATTAAAATTCATTTTACCCTAGTATTCATCTTAACGTTTTCTATTATGCTAATACTGAATATATAAAATATCATTTGAACGGTCTTTTATTTATGGCGAACGTTTTTGTAAATATTTGACACATTTTGAAATTTATTTTTAAATTTTCACATTTTTTTTTAGGCAAGAGACATTAGAAGTAAGTAATTATTTGTGACGTCTGTAAAATTAAATATTTTTAATATGTAAATAAAGAAAGTTTAAACATTACAGTTTACATTTTTTAGAAATAGAATGCAGGTTAAAATAATCCCGGAGCAAAATTCTTTATTTCATTGAAAGGCTATCAAATTTCTAGTAATTTATTAACATTTATCTATGTTGTCAATATAGGGATTTATCTTTTGTCTATTGCATAAATGTAATACTTATGTCATTTACTTTACTAACCTTTAACCGTTCTATAATGGAGTTTTAATCAATATAAGCAAGATGTAATAAATTGTTACATTTCGTCAAAATTAACTTTGAGTTATAAAATAGCTAATGTTAATTTTGTGTACTTTGAAATCAATTTGTAATAGAAAGTGTAGTTTTAAAATAACCTTACAAACTTTTTACTTAAAAATATCATACACATGACAAAGTATGTCAGAAATATTTAAAAGATCTGTTGACACAGTTGGATGTCCTTGAAAGTATATATGATAGATTAATTTAATGTATAAACTTTAAAAGTAAAGTAATTAAGTAAACATATTAATGTTTATAGGGTATGTGCAATGTGCCCTTTCTTTCTTTCTTTTTTCTTGCAGACTCTAAAAAAGAAGTGAGTATTATTTTTATTCATTTGTCTTGTCTATGTTTTCGACCTACTGTTATCTTGTTGAATAAATTTTCTTTCAACACTTAATGTAAGTATATGCACTGGTTCAAACGTGATTAAAATATTAAATTAGTTTGCTTATATGCAAGTGATTGCAAGAAGACATAAGAAATATTATATTCAGAAAGAAATATCATTATGTAAATGATTTTTTCACTGTATTAATTCATACCAGTCACAACGTTCAATACGTGTTAATTTTTTTGTTACTATTCCATCGGAATTCCATCGGCATCCTTCCGTCTCGCGAGACGATGGTGCATCACCGTTGGGTTGGGTTGCATTTTCTCGAGTGACTGTGCAGTCCTATCCTTGAGTGACAGTCTTTGCCACAGTTTTTAAAAACGAGTTCTGTGCTTCCAAATGTTTTGGCCTTTCTCCTAGCTCTTCTGTCTGCAGCCTCCTCCATTCTTCGCTCCTCGTCTATTATGACGCCCACTTTGACAACTGTGCGCCACGTAGATCGGTCTTCTGCCTTACACTCCCAGTCACTTGTATGTATTTTGGCTGCTTTCATGTCTCTTTTACAGACATCTTTAAATCGCAAGCGTGGGCGACCTGTTTTCCTCTTTCCTGAAGCAAGTTCACCATATAGGAGGTCCTTCGGGATGCGGCCGGGGCTCATTCTTTTGACATGTCCTAGCCACCTCAGGCGTCTTTCACTAAGAATTGAGAACATGCTTTGGGTTTTGGCACGCGTTAGGACCTCACTATTAGGCACCTTTTCTTGCCATTTAATGCCAAGAATGCGGCGCAAGCATCTCAAATGGAAGCTGTTAAGCTTACGCTCTTGTGATGTATAAGTGGTCCATGTCTCGCTCCCATATAGTAATGTACTGATGACACAGGCTCGATAGACGCACAGTTTGGTTTTCTCCGTTAGCTTGGTGTTTTGCCAGACCCGCTTATTTAGTTTAGCCATTGTTGCGGCTGCCTTGCCAATTCTGCTGTTTATTTCTTCTTCAATGGACAGTGTATTGGAGACCTTGGATCCCAAGTAGGTGAAGCTGTCCACAACCTCCAAGTTTTCATTATCGATATTTATGGTAGGAGGAGGTCGAGTGTCTTGGGCCATGATGTTTGTCTTTTTCAAGCTGATTTGCAGACCAAATTCTTTGCAGGCATTGGAGAAGCTTGACACGAGTTGTTGCAAACCAGATTCTGTATGTGCTGTTAGTGCCGCATCATCCGCAAATAGTAGCTCTCGAATTAGGACATCCGTCGTTTTGGTCTTGGCTCGGAGGCGGGCAGTGTTGAAAAGTCCTCCATCAGCTCTGGTATGTAACCAGATTCCCTCACTGCTATCCTTGAATGCGTATCGAAGAAGTACAGAGAAGAATATTGCGAAGAGTGTTGGTGCGAGTACACAACCTTGTTTAACTCCGCTGCTGACAGGGAAGGCCTCTGACTTAGCTCAATCGAATTGCACTGTGCCAAGCATATTTTCATGGAACTGTCTGATGATGGCAAGTAGGTGAGGGGGACAGCCAATTTTTGCCAGTATTTGGAATAGCCCGTTGCGACTGACTAAGTCCAAGGCTTTTGTAAGGTCCACAAATGCAATGTATAGTGGCATCTGCTGCTCTCTGCATTTTTCCTGTAGCTGTCGTATGGAGAACACCATGTCTATGGTAGACCGACCGGACCGGAAACCACACTGAGATTCTGGATAGACGCGGGATGCTAGGCTTTGTAAACGTGTTAGTATAACGCGGGCAAAGGTCTTTCCTACAATACTAAGGAGTGAAATGCCGCGATAATTATTGCAATCACTCATATCACCTTTGTTTTTATATAGTGTCACAATATTTGCATCCTTTAGGTCTTGGGGGATGTTGCCCTGTTCCCAGCAGAGGGACAGAATCTCGTGCAATGGTTGGAGTAAAGCTGTGTTGCCACTCTTTACTATAAAAGCATGTTAACATTATTTGAATTTACTTCCTTTCATAAATATTTTGTTTAAAAGAGTTAGCCCCAACAGAGAGAGCAAGTGTAGCTCCAAAGTGTTATTTCTTAATATTGGTCCTGTATTTTTAAAATTGAACTTTATTATAAATTTATTATTCGTCACAAACTTGAATAAGCTAGGAGACCCAGTCTATAAATATGTGGTGTTATGAACACATACACCGCGTCTCACTATCATTATGCAGATTAAAATAAATAGACATTTTGAAAATTAAATCTTGAACCGAAAGACCCAGGGAGCTCTTATTGTAATTTTCGTTTGAGATTATTTCAGCTAAGAGAGCTGTTATTGTACTTAATTTTTTTTAAAAATGTATTTAAGCTTTCCAATTTTTTTTAATGGCCTACTGCTGGATTGATGCAGACTAATCTTTGTATCCTCTTCTTTATTGCTCATATTAAAATAAGATACTAAATTAAGTCAAATTTTATATCCTTTGCAAAAAAAAACAACAACAACAAAAAACAAACTACCTAATAATACTACTAGAGTTTTTTCTTGGCCCGGTTGTGTTCATTTCTATCCAAAAAAAAAAAAAAAATAAGAAGAAGACCATATTAATTATTTGAAATTCAATTACAATAAATGTAACTTTTTAAAAAATGTATAACATTATAATCAATATGCATAATTTGAAATGTAGGTTCGCCCTTACTGTGCATAACGCTAAGGGAGGTAAATCCAGATTATTAAAAAAATATGAAAACACACGTAAAATAATTTTTAAAATGGTTGTTTCGATATTAACAGAGCGTGTTTCTCGCAATGCAATATTACGACGCGAATTCATTATTTGAACTAATATATATATATATATATAATGCACTGCGCTGCATTACTGGTGCAGACATATTTGGTGCGTTCTATTCAACGCCACAATGAACTCCGAAACGAGCTTCCGTCGGTTTATAAACAATCGGATGACTCGTCAGCTGTATCTATAGATACTTTGAAGTGTAAACTTCTTTACTGCACAATCACTTTATGCTGTGTATTGTTCAATATGCATAATATTATAAAATTATAACTTTTTTATTCATACTTATTTTTATAGTTTTAGTTTTCTCATTATCCTTACACTTATATTCCTATTTATAGATTCAAAATATATAATTTGCTTCGTATGTATGATCGTAACGCTATATTTTATAAAGCTCACCGCTAAATAAAACAGCAACAAAAATAACTCTTTTGGAACGTCCGCATAAAATTGTTCAATATGGAAATGATATTTAATTTTCCCCTTTTTTTCTCTACATTTCCTGATTATTTACTATACATATACGGCTGTCAGGGAAAAAGGACACTTAAAAAAACTGAAATATATTTATTTTTAAAATTCCGTTATTTTTAAAGGGTAAAATAATAGTTTGTTTTATAAAATCATATATTTTTAAGATACTTTGGGGGCAATACCCTTTCTTTTCGACTAACATAAAATATTGAAGACGATTTATTGTTGAAGAAATTTATTGTTCACTTAAAAAAAGGTATTGAAAATATGTGCTATAAAGTAGTGTATACGAAATTCGACCTAGTCTGATGCTAAATTTTAATGTCTTATTGTTATTTAATTTATAAATGTGGGATCGGCATTTTTTAAAACGATAAAGCTTTTTCTTTCCTTTACAAATTTTGACCCTCCCCCCCCCCTTTTTTTTATCCCTAATTACATTTTAGTACGTCGAATAACATTAAAATATGCATACCATACATGGTCATACACTTATCCAATGTTTGTAATTTCAAAAAAAGAAATGAGACATTTATAAAGTCTCGAATAAAAATGATACTATTGTCTTCATCTCCAACTCTGATACACAAATCTTTTATTTAATAACAATAAACAATAAAAATGATTTTATTTAAAAGCCAGTAGTGTTTCAGATAATTTCATTATTTATTTGTAACTTTTTCAAAAAAGTAAAAATATTTTCTGGCTCTATTAAGATAAGATAAAAAAATGTTTGCCTAAGTCATAGTTCACAGCCATGACTTGTGTAATGCTTACCGATATGTAAATACTAATAAATTTCCAATTATTCGTATGATGAACGCTATTCAATTTAATAAGGATTATGGGAGCAAGAGCAACATGTGGCTTCAATTAGGGGTGTGACGAAGTTCGAATTTGAATCCGACGACATTCGAACTTTGATTTTTTTTAGCAATTCGAATCTCTTTTATAAAAAAAAAAATCGGTCGGATTCGAAATTGAAAAAAAAAAATATACCGTTTTCAGATGAAACACGGCCGTAGAGATCGTAACTAAAATTTAAAAAACCTAGAGACTTTCGAAAACCCGAAACAAAGAACACATAAAACTTAACTCCTAGACCCTTACTCAGCTGTCCATAGATTAGACGTTATATTTAATTATGAACCTATTTTAGATACACCCCTCTCACGAAATTGTTTTCATCCGAGTTTTGTAAACCTCGGAATAGATATGAATGGATAAATAATAGCGTTTTAGTTTGTGTTTACATGAATATATATTTATATAGTAATGGTTAATAACATGAACAGTACATAAGTACACCACTACAACTTATTCTAACATTTAAAATTCCATTCCGCCATTCCAATCCGCATTCTCATTCCGAGGTTTAGGGTGTCTCGTTTTCATCTTGTATTCTGCAATATACAAGTAAAAATGGCGGTAGAAATTAAGAAATTGAGTATTGTTTGGGATTTCTTTGAATTAAAAGTTCTTTGGTGGATTTAAATTCATTCATTTTGTTTATCTTTTTAAACTGCAATGTGCATTAATTATGAATTACTTATTTTTGTGATTAAAAATCCTCCTTTTTATGGGACACCTTGGTATATTCCCCTTTTTAGCTAAGTGTTGACCAAATCTGCATCCGCATTCGAAACCGACGGATTTATATTCATGTAATGCGAATCCGACGGATGCGGATTTTCATCAGCTCCGTCACATCCCTAGCTTCAATGACCTCGACATTACGTTTTAGTAAATA
This sequence comes from Radix auricularia, assembly GCA_002072015.1. Taxonomy (NCBI): domain Eukaryota; kingdom Metazoa; phylum Mollusca; class Gastropoda; family Lymnaeidae; genus Radix; species Radix auricularia. The sequence goes on along the minus strand of MUZC01000821.1, from coordinate 328,616 downwards.
TTTTAAGTCATGAATAATTCTACGTTTTCAAATAAAGCAGAAGAAAATAAAGAGTTTCATAATGTCTTTTCATCGAGAAACATTATTTCTTTCTTATTTTTTCCAAAAAGTAAAGAAACACCAAAGATATTCCCCTGAGTTGAAAAATATGTTTTTGGTTGCAAAAATATTTGAAATTCTTTTTATAAAGATTGTCGTATTACAGGCAAAAAATACTTCAGTGAATCCAGATGATTCTGTAATGGTCTTGGTGCATCCTGACAAAGAAGACATCATAATGAAGGAAAATGAAAGCATCCAAAATTATATAAGTTATCTTGCGGATGGTTATACCATTGAAATGAGGAAAAGGTAATATTTGAACATTTCTTAAGTAATATTTTTGTTACTGATAAGCAGATTAACTTATCACACTTTTTTAATGAGTTTGCTTTAAAAATTACACTTTTTATTTAAAAACTTTAAAAATAAAAAAGTAGGCTTACATTCTTACTTTAATATAATTAATTATGTTTTTAAAAAAAATAAATCATGGGGATTTTTGTTTGGAACTGTTTGGATAAAAATTTATTTTATAAAGATAACATTTCACCTTTAAAAGGCACACGCAAACAATTATTAAAATCCATTTTCAAATAATTTTATTTTTCGAAACATCTGACATTGATCTCAAGGTCACTTACCATCATTTAATTTTATTCTCGAAATCACTTGATGAATCCCCTCAAAATTTTTTACTAAGATTATTATAGCTTTATTTATTTATTTTCTTCCATTTTTTAGGTTGACATAGTTGAAGAAGCTATTAAAGTCTTGCTTAAACCGTGTCATTGATTTTTTCCATTAACGAAATGATTTCATGCTAATTTACTGCGTACAGATTTTTATTCTTTTTTTTACGTGTATTTTTCAATTAACATTGATATAGTATGATATTTTCTACAATGTATCTAACAACGAGCCCTTTTGTAGATGTTAATGTATTATGTAGCTGAAGTAGTAAGTTTTAAAATAATATATAAAATTATCCACATATTTGTAATAAGAATCTCTATGTCTTTTAAATAACAATATCGCTAATATACTTAATCTGTGTTATTATGTTTTGTTGATCTTTTTTTTTTTAAAGTGTTTGGTGTCAAGATTAATTTTTAAACACATTTTTTTTCACAATAATTTATTTACAGAATCTATTATTTAAATGGAGTTTATAAATATGCACAAGAATATAAATATACATAATTATAACTTAATATTTTTTTTTTAAATAGGAGATGTAAGAAAATATAAACGCTACAATTAAAAAATATAATAATTTATATACTCTAAGATTTTTGTGTAAAAATTATATCTGTTTTTATTAATTTTTAATACATTTTTTACTTGTTTAGAATAAAAGAAACAAAATATAATATTAATGAATTATAAAGAAATAACAAAGAAACAATTAAAAAAACAGAAGCTCAGTTTCATTTCTTAAAAAAACAATATTATTGTCATTAAAAGGGTACAGAATCTATATTTTAAACACATTAAAGCAGCAAATGACAAGCATAAATAACTTGTAATACAAGTAATTTTTCAGTGTGATTTTTTTTTTTATAGATGTGGTTTTTAAATAATTAATAACCAACTATGTATTTGCACAGTATTTTTTAAATTATAAAAGATATAAACATGTCTACTAGTATTATTGTGTAACTCGTATTGCTGCGATGAACATTATTCGGCAGCAGTATTGCAGGGATATGTATTTTCTGAAAAATGTTTTAAATATCTTTATCTAGATATACGTTATAATAAAATAAAATTACTTTTGTCAAAAAGCATACTTGTAGATATAAGTATTAAAAGAAAATATGAAATTTGTAAAGTTATTTATTTTTTCATAATATTTTTAAATATTTTAAAATACAAAATAATTGTAAAAAGAAAATAAATTCTGCTTTTAAATTACATTTTTACGTTTATAGGGTGATTGTGTAAAAATAACGAAAGACAACATATACTTAGTTGTTTTTTATTTTTTTATTTTTTTTTATTTTCATTCTTTAAAAAAAAGGTTTTTGAAATCCTGATATTCAACAATGTTTATAAAGATTTAGAGTGCTTTGTGTCCTCTGTAAGGTTTAACCTCTTTGTAACGCACTGTGAGCCGAGCCTTCAGGAAAAAAATTAAAGAAATACATTTAAGCAGCGAATGACATCAATAAGTAAATTTTTTAATAAAATCAATTTTTTAGTTTTAATACTTTTTCTATAAATGACATTTAATTAAAGGATTTTTAAGAGGTAATTCTGCTGTATTTGATTTTTAAATTTATAACTAAATGTCTGAATAAAGCTTAGTTTTATATTTTAAAAAATTATATTTTGTGTGTTTTTTTCTATAAGAAAGAATATGTTTTCAATTATTATAATAATAATAATTATTTATTTATTTATTGTCCTGCATTAAGAAAGGTCATTGTCTGAAGAAACAAGATGTGAATTCAAGCGATAAAGGAAGCCCTACGAGAATATGTTGAATTCTTTAGCAAACGTTCCTTAAACACAATTAAATAAATATTTTTTGAAAAAACTCCACTTCGAGAAAAGACATATTAGATTATACTAGCAGTAGCTTAAGTTAGGGACAAAATGGGTGAAAAAGAGAAACTTCAAATCTACTCACACCTAATTTACATGTCAGTGGTACACAACTAACAGACAGGAGAATTCAGTTTGTTTGTTTTTAAATACACAGGTTCCAATACTTCAAGCGACACAGTTTGTTCTCGATTTCACTGCATAGATAATTAATATGGTTTAGTTTACACTATTTTACAGCGTGTTATATAAAGATGAAATGTTTATATGAAATTAACACGTCAAAAAGTTGTGTAAAGCTAACATTTCTCACATCAGCCGACCCGAACAAGATTGGCAACACTATCTCAGTAAAAATATTGAATTATTAACTCATACATCATCTGTAGATGAGCTCTATCAAGAAGTCTGAAGATATTAATATATTTAACTAAATATATTTAATATTATGACACCTTTAAAAATCGTTAAATATATATACTGAAATAGTTAAACTTCTTCTGGTTTCCACACGGAAAGGAAAGACTTATTAGTAACAGCCATATATTCGAATATTCAGGAAAATCCAGTGTCACAAATAAGGAATCAATGCCCAGCGCTCTTATTTGAACTTCTCTCTTTATCTTTACATATACAGTCGCTCCTGAGACCATGAGAGATGATCTGTTGGCAAGTGATGCAGCGGTCACAGGCCACGGCTATAAGGGTTCCACGCATTACCCCAGCCGCCTAACTATTGTCTAGTTAGGTACCCATTCGGAGCTGGGTGACTCGGGGACTCCTCAGGCCGCGAGAACAAATCCTCACCCTTCGTGTGGATTCGAACCCGTGACCATCGGTATGACAGTCAAGAGCGCTACCTCTCGACCACCAGGTCCCACTTGAACTTGAACTATCCCTTAACCCGACGCTGGGTCGTTGGGGCACCATTTTGAGCTGCGCACTAACTCATGCCAAGTGTCACGGTTCTGAGCTGCCTTCTGGGAATCGCTAAATGAAAGGCCGGTCCACTCTTTGATGTTGTCCTCCCAACTCTTCCTTGGTCTGCCTCTTTTCTTTTTTCCCTGGACTGTGCCTTGCAATATCGTCTTTGAGAGACCTCCAGATCTTGACACGTGTCCGTACCATCGTAATTTCCTCTTTTTAATTGCGGTGAGAAGGTCCTCTTAGGGGCCAATGACAGCACTTATTTTGTCAAGGACCGCTTTGTTCGTGATGTGCGCCGTGTAGGAGATGTTTAATACCTTTCGAAAACATCTCATCTCAAGCGCACTAATTCTTTTTTGGAGGTCTGCGGTGAGCGTCCAAGCCTCACAACCATAGAGGAAGACTGACATGTCAGCGCTCTTATTACAACTGCTAAAATATGCCGGCAATTTAAAGGAAAGTTCAATCTATAACAATTTCTGTTTGCGGTTTTATATCCAAATATATAATTGTTTCCAATCAATTCTAGATGAAAATAATCGTATTCTGAGTCACACCCTATGGGGTACTGATCAGTAAAATAATTGTATACTTGTTTTGCTAAACTTTAGTCTTATAGAAGAAACACCATTTGGGGAAGAGTAATATGACATCTTCAATCCAGAGTTAAAAAAATATTTTAGGGTTGACAAGAAAACTACTCAGTCAATTTTATCGGCATTGTTACTTAAAATACAATTTTCAAAATATTTTACACACGATGATATGTTCTTTTTTNTTGAACTTGAACTTGAACTATCCCTTAACCCGACGCTGGGTCGTTGGGGCACCATTTTGAGCTGCGCACTAACTCATGCCAAGTGTCACGGTTCTGAGCTGCCTTCTGGGAATCGCTAAATGAAAGGCCGGTCCACTCTTTGATGTTGTCCTCCCAACTCTTCCTTGGTCTGCCTCTTTTCTTTTTTCCCTGGACTGTGCCTTGCAATATCGTCTTTGAGAGACCTCCAGATCTTGACACGTGTCCGTACCATCGTAATTTCCTCTTTTTAATTGCGGTGAGAAGGTCCTCTTAGGGGCCAATGACAGCACTTATTTTGTCAAGGACCGCTTTGTTCGTGATGTGCGCCGTGTAGGAGATGTTTAATACCTTTCGAAAACATCTCATCTCAAGCGCACTAATTCTTTTTTGGAGGTCTGCAGTGAGCGTCCAAGCCTCACAACCATAGAGGAAGACTGACATGTCAGCGCTCTTATTACAACTGCTAAAATATGCCGGCAATTTAAAGGAAAGTTCAATCTATAACAATTTCTGTTTGCGGTTTTATATCCAAATATATAATTGTTTCCAATCAATTCTAGATGAAAATAATCGTATTCTGAGTCACACCCTATGGGGTACTGATCAGTAAAATAATTGTATACTTGTTTTGCTAAACTTTAGTCTTATAGAAGAAACACCATTTGGGGAAGAGTAATATGACATCTTCAATCCAGAGTTAAAAAAATATTTTAGGGTTGACAAGAAAACTACTCAGTCAATTTTATCGGCATTGTTACTTAAAATACAATTTTCAAAATATTTTACACACGATGATATGTTCTTTTTTAAAATGTTCAACCCAACTCTCCAAGATCTTCACTTTGTCCGAGATGAGAGAGTTGCCTTCTTCGCTGAGAAGTGAGTTTGAGCCTGAGGATGTAGGGCCATACACTTCTTTCAAGACTTCTTAGAAGTTCTTATAGTCGCGCCTGACTGAATAGCCTTGGGTCTCATCAGTGTTTTTGCTTAGCCAATCGTCCTGCATCTGACGTAGTTTCTGCTGCACAGTTCTACATATGTTGTTGAATGCTTCTCTCCTTGAAGTGGACTTGGGGTTATTGAGGTAAGCTTGGTGGAGTTAGAGTTCCTCATCAAGTAACTGCTTGATGACTTCGCAATTTTCGTCAATCCAGTCCTTTTTTTCTGGTCTGGGGCCCCAGAGTCTCTGTAGCTGAGGTGTAAATCAGCTCTCTAAGCGATGTCCAATCTGCCTACATATTCTGGTTTTCCGGAGTGGTGGATCTCAAGCGCTCATACAGAGCATTCAGAAATGACTGCTTACTACTGGTGGTCCTCAGCTTGGCAACATTTAGACGTTTGGGGTCTTTCTTACTTGCGGGCACCATTTATGCTGAATACGAATGCTTATGTAGTAGCGGATTAGGTAGTGGTCTGTCCAGCATTCAGCACCGCACATGGACTTGGTCACTCTTACATCCTGTCTGTCCCTTTTCCTAACGATGACATAGTCAATAAGATGCCAGTGCTTCGAGCGGGAGTGCATCCATGATGTCCAATTACGGGTAGGGAGGAGGAAGATCATGTTGGTGATACAAAGTTCACGTTCAGTACACGTCTGGAGCAAGAGAAGACTATTGCTGTTGCATTGGTCCACTCTATGGTGTCAGAGTACTCCCTCCCTGGCTCAGTTGTCCTTGCCAATTCTTGCGTTGAAGTCACCTAGCAAGATGAATTTGCCCTCCTTTGGAACGTCGGCTATGAGAGTGTGAAGTTCTTTGTAAAACTTTGCCTTGAGTTAATCTGGATTTGCCATGGTTGGGGCGTAGGCACTGATGATGATAAGATGATTCTTGCAAGCTATCAATGGAAGTTTTCATGAGCCTGTCATTCACTAATTTGTTAGACCAGTCATTTTTCCAACAAGGGTTGTCCTCACCGCAAAGCCAACTCCTGCTTCACGCCGCTCCTCGTTGGGTCTGCCACTCCAGAAGAATGTGTAGCCGGAGCCTCTTTCACAGAGCTCTCCCTCACCCGCGAGCCTTGTCTCGCTCAGGACTGCGATGCTTATGTTATATCTGACGAGTTCCTTACAAAACAGGGATATTCACCTCTGAGGTCTATTTGCATCGTCTCTGTCCAAGAGCATGCCCACATTCCATGCGCCCAATGTGAGAGGAACTTTCCTAATCTTCTTTTTTGTATGTTGAACGCTGGTACAGGGTCCCCGCCAGCCGTGGCTGGCTAAGGAAAACTGGAGCAGGTAATATTTAGGGCACCTTTCCTAGCCCTTCCTCCGGCCATGGAGGTGAGTATTGCATTCCTAAAAAGGGCTGCTCGGTTCCCCAGGGGACTGCCGGACTCCACGTCTGCTCCGTGTCGGTGAAGAAATCTAAAGATGTTCAATGGACGCATCTTGGAATTCCTGAGGCATCCTCTCTTGCTTCCCTATCAAAAGAAATAACTGGTGGAGCCTTTCAGTTAGGGCTTATCACCCCTTCTTGTATACCTCAGCTTGTATGGCATCTGAACCAGGTGCTTTGCCACTTGAAATAAACAGATTGCCTTCTGGGTCTTGAGCAAGATTGATGGGTTATCCAGTGCCGTTTTGGTTTGCACTTAAGAGAGACGATTGATGACTTCATCATTGATTACCGAGGGGTGATTAAGGATGTTATTGAAATGCAGACGATTCTGCCCTCAATGGTGCCTCAGAGCAAGGCATGAAACGCAGTGTTAACGTGTTCTCCAGCGCCTGCACTAACTTTGGTCTGACAATTAACACAAAAGAGACTGAAGTTCTTTATCAACCCGCGCCTGGAAAGCCTTATTTTGAGTCCAAAATTTCGCATACCTAGGCAGCACACTGTCTCAAAATGTCACCATCGATGACGAAGGGAATGTCAGAATGACCAGGGCCAGCTCCACTTTTGGCAGGTTGTACCCGAATGTCTGGAACAGAAGAGGCATTACCATCCAGACCAAAGTGAAAAAATATAAGGCAGTGGAGCTCCTTACACTGCTTTATGCATTCAAAACATGTACCGTATATCAACGCCATGCTAAAAAGCTTAACCATTTTCTCACACAAAATCTCAGGAAGATCCTGGGCATAAAGTGGCAGGACGAAATTCCAGATAAAATTGGTACAATACCAAAGTTGGCCTCCCCAGCATCTTCACCCTCCTGATGCAGTCACAACTTCGCTGGGCAGGGCACCTAGCCCGAATTCTAAATGAGAAACTACCAAAGAGACTCTTCTATGGCAAGTTCCAGCATGGCCAGAGGTACCATGGTGGACAAAAAGCACTTTAAAGACACATTGAAAGCCTCTCTTAAAGGGTTTGCAAAAAACCCAGACATGTGGGAAAAAGCTGCATTGGACCGGTCCACCTGACAAAACTGGCATAACCTGACAAAGGTCATTCGTCAACATTATTTCCATTCGTCTTGTGCTTGTTGCGAAGTAATGATAAAAAAGATAGTGGGAAATGAACGGCCACAAAAACAAACATTTTTAAAAAATTAAAAAAGTAATATTTAAGCTGGGGCTTGAACCTACATCCTCCACATATTAGGCGAATGTTTGAACCACTACATTACGAAATACATGCTTATCTCTCGTTCTGAAAGAACATTGTAATTTACCTTAATTCAACTAATTGACCCCCACGCTTTGTAGTACCTTTTCTCGCAATGTGATTGGTCGGTGGGGCAGACGCTTGCTTGGTGTCCGGCATGGCTGGACCATGATGACATTTATATATATATATATTTATTTTTTAGGAATTTGTTTTAGGAGAGTGATTTTGCTAATGTACACTAATGATATTTAACACAGCGATTTACAGAAAGGGGTTTCAAATATGACGTCACGGGTCTTGGGGAGGGGAGGGGTTCACGCATTTTTTACCATTAGTGAAAAGGGATAGTGGAAATAGTGATAATAAAAAAATTAAACGTCACAACTTGCAAGTATAAATAAAAGCTAAACTCAAACACTGGATTGATTGAAATTTATATTATACGGTTTTTAATGGCTTAACACACGTGGCGATATCAGAGTTCCGACTTACACCAAATACAGATTTAAATGAGAATAACGTATTTTGCTAAATGCAATTTTTCAATAAGAAAATACAGCTTTAATTGGGGGGGGGCAGCTTTCAAAGTTTTGTGTCTTCATATTGGAGGTCTAAGTTACGTACTTTGACGATGAGGATTGGAAGGGAGTGGTGAAAATAGGCAAAAATCATGGTATTCTATTATTGATGGCCCAAAATAGACTTTTTTAAAAGTTTAACTTTATTAGTTTACATATCTAAATACTTCAATTGCCATGAGAGCGATGAGGGTAACAAAAATTATTTCGTTTAAAACTACTAATGCTGATCATTTTGATGAATGAACATTTGAACAGAAACATTATGTATTTGGGTTATAATTATATCTACAAGATATGGGAAAGAATTTTTTTATCTTTAGCATAAGCAATTTATAAATCATTGAAAATTAGAAATGCATTATTGAAAAAAGAGAAAACAATCGCAAATGTCAAGATCAGTTGAAAATATATGATAAATATTCATTATTCATGTGAACGTCTGTAAAAATTAAGTAAGACTATGGAATGTATTTATTAAAGCATTTCAAACTGAGTATAAGCGATGATTGATTAAACAATGCTAGCAACTTTACAATACTCCTTTTATATGATTCCAGTTCTTCTGTCACCTGTGGTGAACTTTACATGCTCCTAGCTATTTTTTTTTCTTTGCCTCCTGGTGCATATATGGATTCTTATACACACATATCCTCTACTCATAGCCTTATAACTGTTAGGAGAGACCCCTTTTGTTAAACCTAAGCTTTTGGCCCGTTTAGTTTGTAATATAAAAGCGAGAAATGCCGGTTTGACAGTGTAATATTGAATTTGCATATTAGGGATGTAAACCTTCGTCCGTCCCCGTCACCCCGATGTTTCCAGGGATAATAACTTTTATGTCAATGCCATGACTTACAGCCTCTGTCAGAAACATAATTCTTCATATATGAGTCAAATATGATTTAATTAAGTTGTTCTTTTTGTATAATTTTTTCAATTAAAAATACAGAAGGGAAAAAACATTCAATACAATTTTAAAAGTGGTCATTGCAAAGCAAAGATATTCAAGTGAAAATACCTATATCATACAGAATGGGATAGCATAAAGCTTTTTGATAAAACAACACATTACACAAACAATTTGTGTAAGAAGACAAAAAATGTAAGCTTTATTTATGTTCTAATACTAATAACAATATTGGGCGTGTGTGGGGTGCTAAGGAGGGGTAGTACCTCTGGTGGGGGGACACGTCGTACTCTCTAGGTGGTAGTTCTCCCACTCTTGGTCCCCACTTGACACTCAGCTCTCACCAGTGGTTCCTAGAAACTGTAGCGTGCGCAGTGGCCACACCCCGGACAACAGCTTCGACTGGCTGGCTAAACCTGGTGAGGGTAGCCGTGGGTCTCAGACCCTCGGTGACCTAGGTATGTCTACCTGTGCACGTGAAGACTGGACTCGATGGACTGAGCGGAGGAACCACTAGATGGTCAACGGTCAAGAAGGCGAGTCTCAGCAATGTGTGGTGGAACGCTAAGGGAATGACAAGACAGACAGGACATCATGGCCATCTACTGCACCCGTCTCCTTCACCAGCCGTCTCGACTCTGTCGTGCCTCTGGATCATGATGGTCTCGGGCGAGAGAGTGAGATCGACGAACTGCGCAACTCTTTCTCACTTAAATCCAAGTCACCGCGCAAGTCACTTTTTTCATCTATCCCATCCCATAACTCACCTCACCACCAAGTCCTGTGGCGACAGGCAAGCGACGAAGCGGCAGGTGTGGGTACACTGGGAGCCGTAGCCGCGACCCTGCACACAGGCGGCCCAGGGCATTGGGTCGTTCTTCACCGACACGGAGCAGAGGTGGAGTCCGGCAGCCCCCTGGGTGACTGAGCAGCCCTTTTTAGGAGTGCACTGGTCACCTCCATGGCATGAGGAAGGGGCTAGAAAAGGTGCCCTAAACATTGCCTGCTCCAGCCTTCCCTAGCCAGCTTACCGCAGCTGGTGGGGACCCTATACCAGCGGTCGGAATATAAAAAAGAAATTGAGGATAGTTCCTCTCACATTGGGCGCATGGAATGTGCGCACCCTCCTGGACAGAGATGATGCAAATAGACCTCAGAGGAGAACAGCCCTGATTGGTAAAGAACTCGCCAGGTATAACATAGACATCGCAGCCCTGAGCGAGACAAGGCTTGCGGGCGAAGGTGAGCTCTGTGAAAAAGGCTCCGGCTACACATTCTTCTGGAGTGGCAGACCCAACGAGAAGCGGCGTGAAGCAGGAGTTGGCTTTGCGGTGAGAACAACCCTTGTTGGAAAAATGACTGGACTACCCAAGGGACTGAATGACAGGCTCATGACCATGAAACTTCCACTGTTAGCTGGTAAGAAGCATGTCACCATCATCAGTGCATACGCCCCAACCATGACCAACCCAGATGAAGTCAAGGCAAAGTTTTACGAAGAACTTCACGCACTCATTGCCGGCGTTGCAAAGGAGGACAAGCTCATCTTGCTAGGTGACTTCAACGCAAGAGTTGGCAAGGACTACTGTGCCTGGGAGGGAGTACTTTTACACCATGGAGTGGGCCAATGCAACAGCAATGGCCTTCTTCTGCTTCAGACTTGTGCTAAGCAGGAACTGCTAATCACCAACACGATCTTCCGCCTCCCTACCCGCAATAGGACATCATGGATGCACCCCCGCTCGAAGCACTTGCATCTTATTGACTATGTCATCGTTAGGAATAGGGACAGACAGGATGTAAGAGTGACCAAGTCCATGTGTGGTGCTGAATGCTGGACAGACCACCGCCTCATCCTCTCCAAGCTCAACATTCGTATTCAGCCTAAATGGCGCCCGCAAGGGAAGAAGGCCCCCAAACGTCTGAATGTTACCAAGCTGAAGACCACCAGTGGCAAGCAGTCATTCGTGATTGCTCTGGAGGAGCGCTTAAGATCCACCTCTCCGGAAAACCAGAAAGTGGAGGCAGATTGGACATCGCTTAGAGAGCTGATTTACACCTCAGCTACAGAGACCCTGGGGCCCCAGACCAGAAAAAATAAGGACTGGTTTGACGAGAATTGCGAAGTCATCAAGCAGTTACTGGATGAGAAACACCAACTCCACCAAGCTTACCTCAATAACCCNACTTCTACGAAGCCTTGAGAGAAGTGTATGGCCCAACGTCCTCAGGCTCAAATCCACTTCTCAGCGAAGACGGCAACACGCTCATCTCGGACAAAGGGAAGATCTTGGAGAGGTGGGCTGAACATTTTAACAACATCCTTAATCGCCCATCGGCAATCAATGAAGAAGCCATCAATCGTCTCCCCCAAGTGCCAACAAACAAGGCACTGGATGACCCACCAACCTTGCTCGAGACCCAGAAAGCAATCTGTCTACTTTCAAGTGGCAAAGCACCTGGTTCAGATGCCATACCAGCCGAGGTATACAAGGAAGGGGGACCAGCCCTAACTGAAAGGCTCCACCAGCTATTTCTCTTGATATGGGAGCAAGTGAGGATCCCGCAGGATTTCAAAGATGCATCCATTGTACATCTTTATAAAGGAAAGGGAAATACACTGGTTTGTGACAACCACAGAGGCATATCCCTGCTTTCTATCGCAGGAAAGATCCTAGCCAGAATCCTGCTAAACCGCCTCACAGCTCATCTTGACCAAGGACTCCTGTCTGAAAGCAAGTGTGGCTTCCGAAGAGAGCGAGGAACCATCAACATGATTTTTGCTGCCAGGCAACTACAAGAGAAATGCCAGGAGCAGAACTCTGACCTTTTCTCCACCTATGTTGACCTAACCAAGGCATTCGAAACAGTTGGCAGAGAGGGTTTGTGGAAGATCATGGAGAAGTATGGTTGCCCAAGCAAATCCATTTCCTTGGTTCAACAATTCCACGAGGGCATGCAGGCCAGAGTCCAGGACAGAGGAGAGTCATCTGACCCTTTTCCTGTCACAAACGGTGTCAAGCAGGGATGCGTCCTGGCCCCAATGCTATTCAGCATCATGTTTTCTGCCATGCTGACAGAGGCCTTCAGAAACGAAGATGTTGGTGTTAAGCTGAGGTACCGTACAGATGGCAAACTGTTCAACCTTCGGAGACTTCAGGCAAAAACCAAGGTCAGGACTGACACAATCAGGACCTGCTCTTTGCAGACGATTGTGCCCTCAATGCTGCCTCGGAGGATGACATACAACGCAGTGTTAGCCTGTTCTCCAGCGCCTGCACTAACTTTGGTCTGACAATTAACACAAAGAAGACTGAAGTCCTTTATCAACCCGCGCCTGGAAAGCCTTATGTTGAGCCCATCATCACTGTCAACAACCAGAAACTCAACGCAGTGAAACGCTTCACATACCTAGGCAGCACACTGTCACAAAATGTCACCATCGATGACGAAGGGAATGTCAGAATTGCCAGGGCCAGCTCCATTTTTGGCAGGTTGTACCCAAATGTTTGGAACAGAAGAGGCATTACCATCCAGACCAAAGTGAAAGTATATAGGGCAGTTGTGCTCACTACACTGCTTTATGCATTCGAAACATGGACCGTATATCAACGCCATGCTAAAAAGCTGAACCACTTTCACACAACAAGCCTCAGGAAGATTCTGGGCATAAAGTGACAGGACAAAACTCCAGACACCACGGTACTAACCAGAGCTGGCCTCCCCAGCATCTTCACCCTCCTGATGCAGTCACAGCTTCGCTGGGCAGGGCACCTAACCCGAATGCCAAATGAGAGACTACCAAAGAGACTCTTCTATGGCGAGCTCCAGCATGGCCAGCGGTCCCATGGTTGACAAAAGAAACGCTTTAAAGACACATTGAAAGCGTCTCTGAAAGCGTTTGCAATAAACCCAGACACGTGGGAGAAAGCTGCGATGGACCGGTCCACCTGGCGCCAATCCATCCATGAAGGTGCCAGGACATGCGAGGCAAACAGGATTAACGCCGCAGAAAAGAAGAGGGAAGGCCGAAAGGCCCATGCTGTCAACCCTCCAGGAGACAATCAACTCATCCAATGTCCCTTCTGTTCCCGAACTTTCCGTGCCAGGTTCGGCCTTGTCAGCCATCTGCGCACACATAGGCAAAACAAGCCTCAGGAACCCTCGGATGACTTAAGTGGTCCTCGTCGATTCGACGGACGAACGAATAATAATAATAACATAAATAATGACTTACATATTTCTATTTTTAATGTAAATCAAAACAGAATGTCGATGCCGGTTAATTTTCAATATGACGTGAAGTTATATTTATCTAAATACTATCGTTAGTTCAAAATTTTTTTTGCAAAAGGGCTTACTGTTGCATTCCATTGAAAAGGTTATAAACATTAACAACACCTTGTTACAGCAAATATATAGTGTAAGAGAGGCAAAAAACATGCCAAAAATACAGTTTAAAAGTTTGAAGTATGGACTTATTTCATCACAAGAAAATCTTAGTTTACCAATGTGTCTTCTATTTTTATATAACTATGTAACAATTTTCAATGAAACATCACATGCTTAAGAACCATTTAATAAAAATATATTGTGGGAAAAAAATAGTATTGTTTCAAAATGTGATTGGAGCTTATTGGAACAACATCTAAGTGAGATGAAGAAGGACTTCATGTTTTATATAACACAAAATTTTTTTTATTCAATACATACTTCCGAAAGACGTACATTAAAGATGAGGGGTGTATATCTAGCCAGCTCAAATTAATTAACATTCACAGTGAGCACAACCCAGCTTTCGTTATTATATAAAAACATATTTTCACTTAATAACTATACAGTGCAAAAAGGATTGACGTAATGGCTCAGCAAACAAAGCTTTACTTTTGGCTATGTGTGATGTGTAAAGGGAAAAACAAAATGCTAATAATTTGATTTGCTAAATTTTGTGTTAGATCTATATACTGAATTTCTTTGTTATTTTATTTAAAGCTATATCTTTTTTTTATCATGTTGTTACTGATGGTGCACCGGCAATGTTAAGAAGATACCAAGGATTTGTGACAAAATGCAAACAATCTCTACCTAATGTACTTTCAGTACATTGTGCCATTCATCGACATCATTATATTGGAAGATCGTTTTTTGGAGCACGATTCATTGATATCTACATTCTTCATTATTTTCATTTATAAAGAAAATGCAATTCCTTTAAAGAGAAACTATTTCAATTTTCTTAACTTTTTTGGAAAAAAAAAGAATACTATGATCGTGTAGTAATTTGCTCATATCTACCTAGGTTTTTCAAAAAGTGCATAAATCTATTCTGTGCAAGTTTTATTTACTTTAGCATATCCTAAAAAGCAAAGATTTTGATTTTTGACACAGTGCACTAAAAAAATTACAAACCCGTAAAAAACTTTAAGCCATTTGTATACGAGATCTAGCTAAAAGAATGTTTATTATAATACGCATTGCACGACGATCCGGTAATATAAAATTTTAGTTATGTCTCGTAAAATATTTTAATATAATGCGCAGCGATCGGGAATATATTTGTAAAAAGTATTGTCAATGTAATACGCGGCTTATTGCGCGACAGGAAAGGCTGTTCATTAAAGACGTATCACGACACTCTAGCACAACAATTAACATTTCTCTTATAGATAAATATATTTAATGTAAAAATGCATTAAATTATTTACAGTACATTTGATTAAACTAAAATTTATTAAACAGTTTTATCATCGCACGCGTCTGCCTGAAAAATGTCAACTAGCAAGCAGATGGAAAGTGAAATAAAAATCAATTCAATTTTTAATTTTAAAAAAACTTTGTAAAAAATTTTTTTTCAGTCAAGTGAGCATGCAGACAAGCAGACACCACAAGCTAATATAAAAGATATATAATTAAGTTACCTGTATGGCTGATTTGTTTGCAAAGTTTAACGAAACAAATATGAAACTACGAGGTGACCAAATAAATTTAATCAAAACTAAAAGCATTATAACTAGGGTTCTTTCAAACATTTTTCTACACCAACAAAACTTTGCGAGAGTAGAATAGTCTTTCGAAATTGCAAAAAGAGATAAATATCTTCTTGCTCAATGTCAACACTTAACGGCTCTTAAAGTAGACATCAAACCGAGATTTGAAGGCATTTTTCGTGTGCCTATAGGTCAACTGCGAGTTGAACCCATTCAAAGTGGACAAACTCATATCCCAAACATAGTTTAATCAATACTAACACAGTCAGGAGGAGATAATAAAATATTCAGAAATGAGGAACTTAAACAAACTATTGAACAAGAATACCGCTAATGCTGGTAAAACATTTAGAAATTATATATCATGCATTAGGGGTCTTTTTACAGAAGTTGTTGAATGCTTTCATGGATTCCTATTTGTTCGAACAAGAATTTAGCGTCGCTAATTGCCTCATCACAAATGTTCAAAAACCGGTAAAAACAACCTTTTTTTTTTTTTACTATAAATCCTTTATATAAGAGAAAGAAAAAAATGAAAGCTATGTGCACTATATAACGCAATGCAAGTCAATCCAACATTTTGTTATGTCTAATATATACAGGATTTATAGTAAAATAACTGCTACAGTGTACTTCCTAAATTCGAGCTGATGTTGATAACAGGAAAAGCGTTATGAAATAATATTTGACAAAGTGCGCAGCTCGAGGCAAATTAAAATATAATAGGATTTTCAATTACAGATCGGGGATACATTTAAAAAAATTATCGCCAATATTTTACGTACTCAAGCAGTGCGACAGAAATATAATATATATATATATATATANATATAATTCAACACAATACGCTCTGCGATACTCAAGCACAAAATTAACTTCTACATAAAGATATTTAGTGATAACCTAAAAATTCATTCACTTAATTGCAGTAAATTCTATCGATCTGAAATTTTGACAGATCTTCTAACTGATCAGTAAAGTCTGCCTGAAAAATTTCAGCTCGCTAGAATATGAGGAAATTATTTGAAACTCGATCCAACTTTGTTTCGCCAAGAAGGGCATCGAGTTAATATAAAAGATTTAAATAGTAGAAATTGGCCATAATTAGTGCTCGTCGTTATTTTAGATTGCTAATCACAAACTTTGAGTTGGTTATAGATACAATCATAACATCAGATCATGTTCATCCAAGTCGTGATTTTAAAAAAAAATAAAATAAAGATTGTAATTTAAATAAATACTGCATTAATTATTTTTAAAAATATTTTTTAAAAAATATAATGCATGCATGTAGCTTTTTCACTTGGCTGTCAGAGAGCAAGTTTTGATTATAAAAAGTTATTCCTGGGTTTACAAAAAAAGTTAAAGAACCACTAATATATTATACTAATATATTTTTAAAAAATATTTGCAGTTTATCACTGTGTAGAAATACAGACTTTTGGTTTGACAACGAAATTTTACGTACCCAAAACAGTTAGTAAGTATGTGCTTAAGATCCTAAACTTTAATTTAAAAATATGTCACTCATTTCCATTATATAGTTTTCAATCTTGCATGAGGAAGTATTTCAAAATAAGAAATTTTAGAACATTACATAAAAATTGTTAAAACATTTATTGAGTAATGAGATTTTTCGACTAAATAATGTCAAGTATTATCAAAATTTATCTGGGTATTATTTTTCAGTTATGGTCAACACTTTGAATTGTACAGCGTCAGAAAATCAAAACAAACTGCGTGTGTTTTGTTCAGCGGATATAAGATATCCGTCAAGTTTATGCAAACTTACAATCAAAGATGTGAATTACTATATAGCATGCGTGCGAAACTATACTATCACTTTAATTTTGTATACATTTTCTAACTTCTTGAAATGATGCTGTTTATAAATTTATGTATACAATTTTTTTAAATTAAAAGTGTCGCCGTCGATGATAAGATAGCTCTTAAGAAATTATTACAATTAACAAGCGTTATGATAATGTCAGTTTAAACTTCTCTTCCCCCCCTCTCTCTCTCTCTCTCTATATATATATATATATATATAGATAGATAGATAGATAGATAGATAGATAGATAGA
>MUZC01000821.1:273862-292228 GCA_002072015.1 Radix auricularia | reverse complement strand
ATATTTTTTTTAAAATTGCCCTTTAACGCAAAGCTAAAGTTACAATAATTTTTTAATAATTTAAAAATCATCTGTAATAGCTCATTTTTAAAATTATATCCTAAAATATATTCGCAGTTATTTTGAAATAACTGATTTTGGAATGACCATTGCAAGATATAATTTCTTACATCAGAAGTTCATATAAATAACTCATTTTGAAAATATAAAATCTTTTATTATGGAATTATTCATTAGTTTCCTTTTTTATTTTTTGCAGCTAGATTTACATTTTTACAGCTTTCAAGGAAAAAGAAATTAAATTAAAGATAAATATTTTTTTCTTTTTCTTATAATATATAATATAATATGTATTATATTAAATTTTATACAGAAGATTATTGAATGCTATTCTTTTCATTAGTTTATTTCAAGTCTTAATTATTTTTTTATTACGGTTAATAAAGATTTCATTTTTACACTCTACAATTTATAAAACCCTGTTACAAAAATCGATAACTTTGTATTGTTTGTTTTTCTTATGAGTGTTCAAAAATCTTTCGATTCAATCGGCAAGCTAATATACAAACAAACTCAAAATAGCTTAAACAAGGTACACGTTGAAATGTTAATTATACTCTTTATGCGAAGTATATTTAGAGAAAAAAAAAAGGATGTGTACGTTTTTTCCCACACAACTGGTTCGATATAATATTTTTTTTAAAAGTCTTATATTAGGGGGCGTAGGAAGACTGATGGGACCCTGGCTTCATTTCAAACGGGGGCCCTATCCAGCCAGCGTTCATTTAAAAACATGATTTCTTGAAACTAATTTAAAAATGAAACAAATAGTCCACGAAGAAATATATGTTTGAAATGTTTGTAGTTAACTATGATTGAATGGAAATAACAAATTAAAAAATGTATTCCAATACTTGGAATCGAATTTCCAACGTCGCTTGATCCACAAGTCCACACGACCAAATAAGCTTGAATAAAATAAAATGAAAAGAATATGAGCAATATTCTAAAGTTTCATATTGAGCTAATCCAATCGGCTTTTTCTAATACTAAAACTATTGAGTCTTAATAGCGATCAGATTAATAATATAGTATATTATTAACTTATTTCATTGTATGATATTTTCTTGAATTCATGCAAATATATCTCCACCTTTGTTATAAAATAAACTAGGTCTCCTAAATAATCAGAGCCACTGGCTTTAGTCCGTTCACATTCCCCCCTTTAAATCACCCATTGCCTAAATTGAACAAAATACTTTTGACATGGATTAAGAGTATATTGTATTATTTATTTATGGGAAATAACTTATTTTACACCAAGTTTGGATACGACCTATCAATTTTCCCATTTTGTTAGCGCGTAAACAATGTGTATATATATCAATAGGCAACAAATAAAGAAGAGTCTTCAACGCTTACGAAAATAATTTTTTTTCATGAAAGCATCTTTGAAATTTATCAGCCAAGGATGCGATATCTGCATCATACCTATGCATTCGCTAATTGAAACTTCTTTCTGGTAAACTTGTCATGATTTCCTGCAGTGAGGGGAAATGTGTGGTAATAGCCTGCATTTGAAAAAGTTGCCTTTGAAAAAGTTGCAGCTTGTTCCAAATATCCTTGATATGTAAATATAATTGGCTTACCCCTGCATTGTGCCCTTGGAGAATTGTGTTAAGAAGGTCTATACGTCTTTTCACATCAAC
This sequence comes from Radix auricularia, assembly GCA_002072015.1. Taxonomy (NCBI): domain Eukaryota; kingdom Metazoa; phylum Mollusca; class Gastropoda; family Lymnaeidae; genus Radix; species Radix auricularia. Next base: position 290,519 of record MUZC01000821.1, on the reverse strand, counting down.
CGAAAATACAAACTATGCAAGACAAGCAGCATCAGATAGTTCTGGCAATATTTTTACTTATCTTCCATGTACTGCCCAGTTTCTTTTTTAATGTGTAGACTAGCTGAAGTGCTGTCCCTCGACTAAACTATCTTATATCATTGTCATACATAACATCTTTGTATTCTCTCTGGATGCCAAGAAGACACTGCTAAAAATGGCCGTGAAACAGAGTTTTAGAGCGAATGGAGTTCATATCCTTTATCACTTGCTTAAAGACACGATCACATGAAAGGTATTTACCACAAAGAACTTCTTTATGAATGATACAGTGAAGTTTAAAAACTTTGCCAGCCTGACTATGCTGACTTTGTTACAGACAAGTTTTGTTAGTCAACTGTGCTAAAGAGTCATTGCGATAGCCATCAGTAATAAATGTATTATTTACTTGTTAATTTAACGTCATAGACAGCAGAACAAACAGAACCATATACATGTGTTCATCTTGTCGATCTTTAAGACTGAAGTCCAGTAATTGGTAAACAATACAATGTTATCGACTTTTTCCATCCTTTGACGTACTCAAAACGGTAAAACGTCTCGACTTTTCTTATATATAATGCTGTTAAAAAATAATGCGTTAGTTAATTAATTATTTCAGATGAGGCCGCGGGCCAGAAAAATTGGCTCGCGGGCCGGTAGTTTGGGCATCCCTGCCTTAAGTGGACTAAACAATTTCCTAAAGTTTCATTGAGATCGGATAAATGATTTAGTCAGATTAAATGGACAAACATATATACATACATATATTTATTTATATAAATATATACATATATATATATATGCAAAACATGACATTAAGGGTCCCCTTGTCCAGGATGTTTACGAAACGAGAATCAGGGCCCCGGCCCAAAGAGATGGACATTAAATATTAAATTTACAACAGCATTTTAAAATGTTTTATTAAGATCAATATACACCACGATTCGTTAAGATCCAATCATTTTCCAAGTCGTTTATGCTTAAGCAATTTGTAGACATCTCATATTGGAAAATACAATATTCAGGGACCAAACGGCGAAGAGGTTAACTTTAAAATACCTGTTTATTTTAATTTAAGTAATGATTAATTTTTCCATTCAATTTCATAGAAGTAAAGTTTTAAATGCTAACACTATTTTGGACCCCAGCCACAAAGGAATGGATTTTAGTGGTTGAAATCAGTGGGGTATATTGGTATGGTTTATAAAAAAATATATGTATAAAATGCAAGAACAGCAACACAAACCTTTCAACAATAAATGGATCAACTACTATTTACAGCCGTAGTTTCGTTTGATAACCGATGAATAATTTATCACTTTATTTAATGTTTGTACTTTCCAGCTGTCACGGAAGCTAATAGTTTATTAATAGAACGCGGAACGCCACTAAAATATATTAAAAATTAAAATTTGAATGAAGAAAACAGATAACACAAACATGACTTTTCTGATTTAAAAAAAAAAAAAAAATCTTTATTTTAACTTATGGCTTTTGATCCGTATATGTATATCTGGGAAAGTTTGGATCGCTTTTTAACCCATTTCATCGTAGGGATGCGAGCGAAATTTTTTTCGATGAAAAAATTAAAGGCCATTTCTGAGATCACACAGATTTTGGAGTGGTTTTATATATCGTTGAAACTCTCCTGATAACCGTACTGTTTCTGTTTCTGTGCAAAGGCCTTGTCAAATTTAGATAATATAATCTTAAAAGGTTGAAGTCTTAATGAAACGCTCTGCACTTAATGTCTGTAGGCTTCAGTTCACAGAAATTTATGAAACTACGTTGGCTGTTGTTAAAACGAATACAAATTTCGAGTGTCGAAAAAGGTTTGCTGGTAGAAAACACACTTGAGATTCAAGTACCTCTTAAAATCACTGTGCGCCATTGTCAACGACCACTACTTAGTGTGCTACGGCCGTGCCTAAAATGTATACACATACAATATGTATATAAATAGTATTCATGGTTAGTGTATCTATAAAATTATGTTGTAGTGTTCGTGCTCAAAAAACAAAATTGAATGTAAAAATATTGTAATGTCTTTTTGGCTTTCTGAAGTAATGAAAAAATGTCACTTTTCTTTTACATATACTATTATTTAATAATTATTTCTTATTTATAGGTCATCAACGGTATTTCTTCAAAATTAGTTTAATTTATTGCGAGCATTTAACTTCAGTATTTAAGCACAGCATATCAAAATATTGTGTAATACTTGACAGACTCAACAGATGTTTTATTTAATTTTTTTCAAATAAATAAGTATGACAGAATATAATTAAAGGAAAAAGTTTTTTTAAAAGCTCTCTGTAACGTTTCTTAGTACTCATGTAAGGCTTGAAAAAATGTGTTGCTCTACTTCATAAATCAAAACAAATCTGACATAAGCCATTAATTGTGAAAGGCCAGTGACATTAAACGTGTTTTCAAATTAAATGGTAAATTATCTACAGCAACTTCGCTGTGGAAAATTAGCATTTCGATTAGCTTTGATATCCGGCGTAATATTCTTTCAAAACATGAATATATTTTAATGTTGATCATGATGGATATACTTAGTATACAAACGTCACCGTCTTTTCTGTATATCTTTTGTGGTCCCGCGCAAAACATAAGTAAAGATTGACAGATATTTAGGATCCTGATAAGTTAAATATCTTTATCAAATAGCATTACAGGGGGGCACTCAAAAATTTCCCAAAATTTTAGAGCTAACACACAGTTTCAAGTAGTTTATAATCATTAAAATTATCGTCTTTGTTCTGGTTTAAGGTGCGTATCTAGTTTTGAGAATTTAATGTTAATAGTTGGGATTGTCTCTTAAACCTTTTAACTGATATAAATGTATGCATCATTATGTTCATATTGCTGAAAATGAATTAGTTTTTACAACGGATACACCTACAGAGCTGACAAGCAAGTACTTTGCTCTCAACATTTGTGATACAAGTACCACTTATAACATGTCTGCCTCAGTCAAGGAACTTTGCTATACGGCATTGCTGGAAATTTATACACATTTAAAAGTTATATATAAATCGTTACCAGTATTCATGTTAGTTAGTAAATCTATAATATTATGCTTATATTTGGCTGCTCCAAAAACAATAATGAATGGAAAGGTGTTGTAATTGCTTATTTTGTAATGAACAAAATGTAACTTGTAATTGTGTTATACATAGACTATATAGTCTTTTTCCATTCGTATTGCTTACTTACGGTCATATACAGTTTTACTTCAAAATTAATTATTTTTCTTGCACATTTCAGTACATCTAATAAAAAAAATAATTAATACTTGAAAGACACAATCGGAGTTTATCTTTAAATATAAGTCAATAAATGCTTTATTTCAATTTTATTTAATGCATAATGTTAACATTCACAAAGATGAATAATAATCTTCTGTACAGAAGGAGCGTCTGTAACTTATAAGATAAGATAAGAAAGTGAAGGGTAATCGAATTTAAAAGACCATCTGAGAAAGTTGTGAGTACTCATGTGGAGCCTTAAGACATGTTACTCAACTTCATCAATCAAGACATATTTGACATAAGCCATTACTTGTGGCATGCCAGTGAATTCAATCATGTGGTCAAATTGAATGTTAATCTATCTACAGCAACTTCCCAATATATATATACATATATATATATTTATATATTTAAGTGTAGGTCCACTTTGGTATACGTTCTGTTTAGACACGAAACATATTGCTTCGTTTATGAACTTTGTTTAGAATATGGGCTTTTTGAGAATGCAACACACGTGCTAGAACTCGTATGGGATTATCTCGATTGATAACGTCGGGTTATTTTTTTCCAAATCCCCTCCCCCTCGTTTCACGTCGAAACAAAAAGGTAGCCCGCTCCTCTTAAATATGACTTTACAAAGTTTAACCCGTCCCCCTCAATAGAAGACCTACTTCTTTTTTTTTAAATGAACATGTTTTAAATCACTTAATTGTCTCTCAAATATGTAATTCATGTCAGGCTACACTCTTATGGCATAACCCACATAACTTGATTTAAAATATTATGAAATTACTTGTCATCAATCAAATGTTTCATTGAAACTTTTATGTAAAGTTTTTATGTAACAACAAGTTTTTTTATAAACCTTCTTGCTCCTAGTTACAAACTGTGTCACACGCTCACTCGATGTGTGACGTCCTAAGGGACGGTTTTTTTAAAGTCAAAATGACACATCTCTCATACGTTACTTGAGGGCATGATATCGCGGGTTTCGCAATTTTATTGTTAAGGAAATTGTTTTAACACAGTGAATTACTCCACCAGTAAATAAACTAACAACTGTTTATTTGTATATCTAATAAATTATGAATTAATTCCCTTAATATGAGTTCAACAAAAGTAAAGGAGAGGAGCGACGCAACTTTAAAAAAAATATGATTAGAATCTCCAGTAAATTGAGGGGGAAAAGGAGATTTTTTAAAAGGTTTAAGTTTGAGTGCGTGTCATGATCTTAGTAGCAACATACCGAGGGGAGATAGCCGCTTTCTTTAATTTTGAAAAATAAAGACTGTCTTTAATGGGTTAAAGTTCCAAAGGGGGTGAAATCAAAAAGTAAACAAAGATCAGGGACACCTTAGCATTTTGAAAATAAAACAGCATTTAATTCTACTATGAAAACAGAAAAACGCTCTACTTAGTTCCATTTTTCAAGTACTGATGTCTATTGGCTGGACGCAAACACACATAAATGAAAGATTTACTCTAGTTGTCTAGGAGTAATCGTATCAATTCATGCATTAAAACCTGGCCCTAATTAATGATTATACTATTCTTCAACTACAACACTTACATACTCATATATGATGACACATGACACCTGTATACATAACAGAGAGAATATATTTTTTTACGTTAAATGTAGAATAAAAATATTGAATAAAATATGTATCATATATCAAAGTATTCAATTATGAATCTGGGACGTTGTAACGTTTTTATCTCTTATATGGGGTATATGAAAATTGAAAATCTATAATTCTCTTATTTTCGTTTAGGTAGAGGCATGCAACGTTTGGAAAATTTTGGGTACCCTCTCGCGACCAATGTTGGGGTAAAGGATTTTTGAAATACAATCTCATGGGGACCGGGGCCCCTAAATGGTTTTTTTTTCTGATATAAGCTATATAAAAATTGCTATCACCAAATATCCCATTTCCCGATTAGGTATACCCATCAAACTTTGGGGAGTTCATAAATTCACTTTCACGATGGTAGCAGGTAAAAAAAGATTTACAATATCCTATTCCGGGTGCCCCAATGAGTGCAATTTTAACAGCTTCCACTTTAGGTGCCTCTTAAGAAAACAAATACATGTTTTTTTATTAAATTTAGAAATTTTAATAACCACAAATTGAATTTTTTTCAACTATTTTTTTCTAAAGCAAACAATCTAACAACGGCCAGGTCTCAAATATCCCTAAGCCTGGAAAAATTCACCACTGACTTACCAAAGGCAAAATTCAAGGGAAAAGACGTAAACAAGGTAAGGGTTAGCCTGACCGGACGTAACAAAACAGCGAATGTTTCGGCAAAGAGCCTTTATCAACTAACATATAAGACACAAACAAAACGAAAATAAAAATAAAAAAGAAGGAACTTAGCTGCGGTGAAATCCAAAGTATCCAAAAAGTATCCACTTTTTTGGATACTTTGGATTTCCCTTAGCCCATAAAATGAATATATGTAATGGGATCATGTAGCTCAGTATCATCTCATTGTGTAAAGTGATTCCATTTGTGATAGAATTCCTTTCTCTTATATTATTCTAAACTAAATTTAAAATTTCAAGCCCATTTATGATCTTATTGTTATAACAACAAAGCCTAACAATCATTGATGTCAAATTATCCCTGCGAAACCTATTTTCAATAAAAACTTTTTGCAATAGCTTGTATAAATTCCAATAGGATCACTTCCTGTAAAGCGATATTATCCACTGTTGATATACTTTTTGGAGTCAACTAATTTACTGAGATGTTATTCAGTATGATAGTAATTATTATTGCCATTATTCCTAATGAGAAATACTAAATATCGCAAATATTTTTTAAAAATTACTAATACAAACTACTCTTTCTGATGAAAAATTATAATAAAGAAAAACACAATTAGTGGAATTATTTTTAAAATGTTTATTATATTAATTATTTTTTATAATTAACACACAATCTTATTACGTTTCTGAAAAACTCAATGTGTATATAAAAACAAATAATTAATGAGTACATTAGATATAAATACGTGAAATTCTTTTTAAATGCATTCACACGCAACGAGTCAAAAGCTTATTATATACATATGCATTACTTTATCATTTTGGATTAACCTTAAAATTTAATATGTATTTTAAGTATTGTGTAACAAACATACTTTACTGGAAACATATTGATAAATATTATCCCGTTGCATAAAGGAATCCCATTTACATACTCTTTAAGGATGGCAACGCGCAATGATATACCCTTCACCCTATAAAATACTATACTTTACTACAATCACATAGAGAAGTGAAATATTTTGCTTAATTGGATCCCATTATTTATAAAATCTATTTCCCTGGGTCCCCATGCATAATGGAATCTCATGCTTAGTCCAATTCCTTAAATCTAGATGATCCATTTCCCTGATTTGACCCCCTACTTCAGTTTGTTTTATTTACACACAGTATGATCCAATTACCTAATAAAATCTCTTTTCCTGCGAGATCCTATTCTGGTTTCTCTCAAATTTTAGCTAAAAGATTATTCATTTTAGTTTTTTAAAAGGTGGTCGCAGCTGATTGTTATTCTATCTACCTGAGGTCTAAAACCAAAAATAAGTCAAAACAAAATTATTTGATATGACTCAATAAAAAAAAATTAAAATTAATTAATAGTACTTAATGAAACGTTAAACAACATATTTGTCTAAAAATATGTTTAATTATATCCGAATCAAGTGGATACTACAGTATAGCACATTCAGAGTCCAGCAAATAATTGGGCTAAAATTTTAAAACTTTTCCAAATAAAAGAGACAAACAATTAGAGATATTGGAAGAATAGAATTTAGAATTTTATATAATACTAGCAGACCCGGTCGTGCGTTGCAACGATCTCAGTAAAAATGACAATTTAAGAATCCTATGAGTGATATGTTTTAAAAAACAATTATGCAAGAAACCTACACTGAAGTGCGAAAAAAAGTCCAAAGATCAAGGCAAACAGATAAATAAAATAATAATTTAAAAGCTTTTTAAATAACGACATTAAAGGGCTAGGCTCTAAAATAGCCTAAGTGCTACTTTGTACTCAAGCTATATTTCTCAGTATAGTGTAAAATTGCTTTGGAGAATTAAATTATTAACGTGCATTACAAAAAAATTTGGGGCCGCCTACCCGAAGGAATGAACATAAAGAGTTCAGTTTCCTAGAGTACCCAGTAATTATTTATAGACTCTTGAATTTTTATAAGACAAAAAAAAAACGACATTAAAAGCCCCAGGGCCCATTCACGACAAGATATAAAGCTTAAAACGATCTCAGTAAAAATGACTATTTAAGAATCCAATGCGTGATCTGCTTTAAAAACTACTATGCCAAAAACCTACACGGAAGTGTGCAAAAAAGTCCAAGTTTCCCAGCAAATGGATAAATAAATATATATATATATATACAGCTTTGAAAAAAAATAAAGAGAAAAACGAAATTAAGGGGCCGGGCTCTAAAATAAGTGATGATTTATTATTTTTTTAATCGCCATTGTACTCAAGCTTTGTTTCTTGATATCGTATAAAATTGATTGGGGAATTAAATTATTAACGCACATTACAAAAACATTTCGGTATGCCTGCCCGAGGGAATGGACATTAAGAGTTCAGTTACTTATAGAAAATATTTATAAACTCTTAAGTTTTTATATATTAAAATTGGCAAGAATTGTTATTTTCTTAGTAACTTAAACTAACACTAATTTTTGTAAAGGTTATATAAAGGAAAAAAAGACATTTAGGGGCCCCTGTGCCCATTCTGCGCAAGATGTCAATTTCAAAAAGCTGTTCATTTTAATTCAGTTTCATCATTCATATATATGCCTATAGATTGTTAAACATTTAATGGGGAATATATCTTAAGCATATACCAAAAAAAGACATTCATGGCACCCAGCCCAAAAGTAAATTACATTAGAATTTTAGTGCCCTATAGCTTTTTAATATGGGCTACCCAGATTTTGTTAACAAATTTTGGTTAAGATCAATTCTTTTACACAAAACCTAACGCATAAATTTAATTAAAGAAAAGAAAGACATGATGGGGCTCATTTAAAGCCAGATTTAAAGTTAAAAACGATGTTTATTTCAATTTGCATGATAATGGATATATTTGTCGATGATTAAATATTGAATTGACAAAATCTCTTAAACATTAACAACCCAACCCCCCCTAAAAAAGACTATTGGCACCCCCAGCCCCGAAGAAATGGTCATTAAAAATTCAGGACCTTATAGTATTTTAATATTGGCAATCAAGTTTTTTTAAAACAAAATTTGGTTAAGATCCATCAATTTACCAAGTAGCTAGTACTTAACCTAATTTTCTTTTGATCATATAAGCAAAAATGTCATTATGGGCAACCGTCGCCCCATGTGTGTTTAATTGACAAAGAAAATTACCTGTTAACTTCCTGGGAGTGCACGCAATAGTCTGCAAATGTTTCATTACCACCAAATACATGGTTTAGTCAGCTATAAACCAGCACCGATTGGGCTGCTATTAGGGGCTAAGGGCTCTATGGTATTTTAATATTGGCTATCAGGAATATAATTGCAAAATTTGGTTAGAATCCATCAATATAGCAATTAGTTAGAGCTTAAACTAATTTTTATATAGCTAATTTTAGCAACAAAAAAAAAAAGACAGTATCGGCCCCTGGCGCCCCTTTAGTGTTAAATGGAGAAAAAAAGTAGCAGTTACCATTCTTGAAGGGTACTCATCGGTCACAAACATTTTCATGACGATGGGATACGTGTTTTAGTCAGCTTTAAACGACATACACTCACACACACACAATACAGAGATAGATATAGACGGAAAAACATATTTAGGGGCCCCCGGCCACATTCAGTGCAAGATATCAATTTCAAAATCTCTTCATTTTTATTCCATTTTATTATGAATATATTTATCGAGATTGTTAAAAATGAATGGGAAAAATATATTTAAAATTTAAGAAAAAGACATTTGGGGCCCCTCGGCCCCGATGAAAAGGACATAAGAAGTTCATTGCCCTTTATTATGTTAATATGGTATACAGAGTTTTTTTAATATAAAGTTTGGTTAAGATCCATTCATTTGCTCAGTAACTAACGCATAAACTAATTTTTATATAGCTCATTTTAGAAAAAAAATGAGATTAAAGGCCCCAGGGGCCCATTCAAGGGAAGATATAAAGTTCAAAACATCTGTTCATTTCAATACGGATAATAGATACATTTATCATTGTTTGTTAAGAGTTTTAATTATTAAATTGAGGTATAAAATCTTAAACGTTTACTAAAACTGGTATTCTGGGCCCCCAACCCTGAAGAAGTTGCCATTAGGACTTAAGTGCCCTATAATATTTTAATATGGACTATCAAGTATTTATATACCAAGTTTGTTTAAGATCCATCAATGTAGCAAGTAGCTATCACTTAAACTAATTATTATATAGCTTATATAGGCAAAAAACGACATTAAGGGCCCCAGGGGCCCACTCAGCTCAATATATAAAGCTCAAAACAACAGTTTATTTTAAGATGTATAAAAATGGATACATTTATCATTATTTGTCAAGACCTTTATTAATTGAATAGTGAAAACATTCTTAAACGTTTTAGAAAACACGTATTTTGGGCCCCCAGCCTCGAAGGAGTTGCCACTAGGAGTTTAGTGCCTTATAATATTTTAATATTGACTATAAAGTATTTATATACCAAGTTTGTTTAAATTCCATCAATGTATCAAGTAGCTATCGCTTAAACTAATTTTTATAAAGCTTATATAGGCAAAAAACGACATTAAGGGCCCCAGGGGCCCATTCGGGGAAGATATAAAGCTCAAAACAACTGTTTATTTTAAGATGGATAATAATGGATACATTTATCATTATTTGTCAAGACCTTTAATAATTGAATAGTGAAAAAATTCTTAAACGTTTTAGAAAACACGTATTTTGGGCCCCGAGCCTCGAAGGAGTTGCCATTTGGAATTTAGTGCACTATGGTATTTTAATAATAGCTATCAAAAATTTAACGGCAAAATTTGATTAAGATCAATCACAAAAGCAAATAGTGAGCGATTAAATTATTTTTTATATAGCTCATATAAGCAAAAATTCACATTTGGGGCCCCCGGCGCCCCTTTAGTGTAAGATTGAGAAAAAAAAGTAGCCAGTTACCATTCCGTGAGGGTACTCAACAGTCTTAAAAATTTTCATGATGATCGGATGAATAGTTTAGTCAGTTACCACGGACAAGCACACACACACACAGACATATTTTCATTTTTATATATATAGATTTCAGACATTCTATCCCGTAAAGTTTTGTTTTTTTAAATATTGCCGGATGCTGCTGGTTAATTTTAATTTCGAAAAATAGAAGTTTTACTGATGTTAATATATTAAATATAAAATATAATATAATTAGTCCATTGTGACATGTGGAGTTTATTTAATACATTTACAGATTTCCGTGACCACAAAATTTCGTGTGTGTTAGCATCGGTATTAGGAATGGCGTAGTCTGTGATTCTTGGCTTTGTGAATGTAACCTTCCCTACATTAAAATAGAAATAGTTTTATTGCTTTACAATTGATCATACCTAAAGCAGCAAATTAGTTTTCTTAAGCTTAATTTCTTTCATTTGTCATTTCGTAAACATTTAGTTAGTTTTAAGTTTCAATCGGGGCTGTTCGTGTCAAATGTCAATATGGTTTAGTTATATTTGTGAATATAGCCAATCTGTTGCTTTTAATTCATTTTATTTCGATATTGTTATTGCTTATGAGTAATATTAAAATTTATTTTAGCTAGATGAAAGTTTTTAATATTAATTTATTTTTTCCTTATTGTTGTAAGTGGGAGAAGTCCATAGCCATCTTGTAGTAGTAGCTTGAGTGTTTTGGGTTGCCGTTAGTTAATACCTAATAAAATTAATATGTTTTTATTTTGGTTGTCGAAAAAAAAAAACAAGGACCACAATCTCTGATCGGGGTGCAAAACTTGAAACGATGTAATATAAGCTTTTGTAACGGAAATAACAGAATTCATGATTATTTCTAAGGCTTAGAATTTCCTACCAAATATATTTTAATCAATTAAAATATTAGGTGGTGGTTCTTATTTGGTTTCAATCACCTTATGTGTGGGATAAACTTTTTAACAAATCTTTGAATAGTTTCAAATGCGACCAAACCAAAAGAGTAACAAATATCTGAGTAATTCCGTGCTGCACCTAAATTAACGAAGTATAAGTAAACGTTAATATATTGACACCTATATCCCTTCTGTTAGATGCTTTTTTTCGAAATTTTATTTTTTGAATGACTTTTTAATATTTGTTGTTTCTTACAGTTTGGATTTTGCATGCTAGTGACTTCATTTAAAAAAAATAATAATTATTTGACAAAATTAGCTATGGCAATTTCTGAAAACATAAAAGTTTAAAAGCTGGAGTGAGAAGCGCTGAGTTTTAATTAAAACCTTCAAGAGCTTCTAAAAATAGGATGGCTACATCCGCTATGATGTTCATACTCACATCTATATACAAATGAGACAGTGAGTAATAATTTTTCAACCGAGAGAGAAGTAAATTTATTATCAAAATCTTGACGTAAGGTTTGTGAACTATTAAAAAAACTACTGTCTTAGAAAGTTAAAATTTTTCTAGAAAATTTTATTTTTAACAAAATTCATCCATTTTTTTTCTAAATTACGTACATGTTGCTTGTTTCTGGATATTAAAAAGGAATTTAATCAAATAAAATATATATTGACATAACTGTCGACTTTAAAAAAACAAAATCCTAATAATAAAGACTAACACGTTATATTGTTTATACTATTTCAATTTTTTAAATAAAATATTTTTTTATATACAACTCTCTGTAGTCTCCTTTTAAATTAGTCATTTTTACATTACACATGACGTGAAAATTTTTTTGTAAATGTATAAAATGTAAAACGTTTAACTTCAGTTAAAAATGTTAATAATATTTTTTTTTCATATCTAGACATTTTTTCTATAAATAAAAAATTGCCAGTATTCTTAGAACTATAAAGGAATATTCTGTTGAAGGTAACGTGGTACTATAAAGAAGTCAAAATGTCCCAAACGAACGGAGGTAGGTACAATTTCATTTTAAAAATATTTATTAAAAAAAAATTAATATTAAAAAGAAAAGTATGTTTGTTATTTATAAAATAATGTTTCCGCTCTCACAACTGCTTTTGAAAATAAAACTTCTACTAAAAATAAATTCTGAAGGTGTTGTTAGGTATCGTTGTCTAGGGTTTCTGGTCCAAGGCTCGCACACCAACAACTGGCGTTCAGTAAATGACACAAGTTCTTTTCTCAAAAGCAATATTTATTATTCTGATGGACACTTGTCAACTATGTACAATTTTTCTCATTCAGTCAAACTCTTGGTCTCCTAACTATAACATATCTCTTTTTCTCATTCAGTCCAACTCCTGGTCTCCTAACTATAACATATCTCTTTTTCTCATTCAGTCCAACTCCTGGTCTCCTAACTACAACATATCTCTTTTTCTCATTCAGACCAACTCCTGGTCTCCTAACTATAACATATCTCTTTTTCTCATTCAGACCAACTCCTGGTCTCCTAACTACAACATATCTCTTTTTCTCATTCAGTTCAACACTTGGTCTCCTAACTATAACATATCTCTTTTTCTCATTCAGTCAAAGTCTTGGTCTCCTAACTATAACATATCTCTTTTTCTCATTCAGTCAAACTCCTGGTCTCCTAACTATAACATATCTCTTTTTCTCATTCAGTCAAACTCCTGGTCTCCTAACTATAACATATCACGGCCCTATGGTCCCTCACACCAACACGGGGTCCTGGCTCCCGGTGTTCGCTTGTCACCCGGCGACCTTGTCTCCCCCACTTATTCCCCACTCATCGAGATACACCCGAGCGTTATACCCGTGGGCCTGGACTCGTGGACTGACCTTGCACGGACCCTGATTCCCGACCCCATGTGAATCTTGTTCACAAACATCACAACATGAGCTTGTGACCAGACAAAAATATAACTTTCACAAACAGTGATTCTCATACCCCTGACAGTTGTGTATTCAACAACATTCGAGAGTTTTTGGGTTCAACAGATTAATGTAATATATCAATAGCTTATATTAGTTTTAAAAAACGTAATTGGTGGACAATGGAAATTTAAAATCTCCTGTACACTTCGTTCCCATTCTTGTTCTTTGTGGTGAAAAGATGTGTTGTATTTTTTTGTCTAGGGTATTATTTGTATTATTACTTTTAAACTCACAAGGACGTACTTTAGTGATCTTCACAAATGATGAACAGAAGAACCTTTGCATAATATATATGATTAACATTTAATGTACACTATTTGTTGGTGAATAGTTTCTTTTTAATTTTTCTTTTAAAGTTACGATAGCCTAAGCAAAGCTTAGCATAATGTCATCTGTTGTCAATCAGAAGACCCTATCTCTAATTGCAAATGGTGAATCCATGAGGAAATAGTTGCTGATACAACAACGTGTCAACTGCATCGCAGGAATTGAGAGAGAACGAGTGCATTCGCAAATAAAATGCGTAAGGGATTACATCTCTGAAGCTGCTAGTTTTATGCGATAGCGGCCCGCTGTTTGTTGAAAAGTGATCCAGCAGACTTGCATTCAAATAACTTGAGAGGGAATGAATTTGACTTTGGTTTAAGTGAATATTTTTTGAGCCGCAAATCAGTGGCATATTTAACGAGAACTTGGTGCTTGTGTCCCGATCCCTATCACGGCATTATTAACTTCAGACAAGTTAGTGCAGCAAGATTAAACATAATGAATTTAAGTGAAACAATTTGTCTATATTCGGTAAAAATCGAAAGGAGAAACAAAATTTAATGATTACAATACTGTAAGACATTTTACATTCCAAGTTAATGACTATACCTGTAAGGGGTGGTTAATCTATATATATTGTGGCTACGGAAAATAAAGATTAAATTATTGATTAATCGTTCAAAATGTTTCACGATTAATTTATTTTAATGATTACCTTCTCTTATCTTACCTGTTACATAACCTCATTCTATATAGAATATTACTGCGTACTATGCTTATCTGTGTTTTTTTAGTCATGCGGTCGTTTTAGAGTTTAAATTTTGAAAATTTGTTAGCGTTCCTGGTTCCTTCAGGCAACCCATTTTACGCCCGAATTACTGACGTGAAGAATTGAAATGTGTATGTGTTTCTTCTTGCATACGGGTTAAGACAAATAATTTTATCCTAAGTCTAACTGAGGGTTGTCTTAAGTTATCTTGGTGTTGTATTTCTAAACTGAATTCATTTTTTATGTATAATTGGTACTCAACTCTTGATTCTTCTGTCCTAGAATGTTTCAAGATTTAATTATTTAGCTAATGTTTTTATTCTTGTTAAATTTGAAATTTCTCCAGTATTGAATCTGGCTGCCTTTTCTAAATGTGTTATAGTTCGTCAATGTTTTCTATGGTGGATGGCTGCAGTACAGAAGATGTATATTCTAGTATAGTTCTCACCAAGTTGAGGCAACATTTTAGCTTTGTTACTTTTTATTACTTTTTTTAAAAAAATTAAACCTAATTTATCGCTTTTTTTTATAGTAATTTCCTTGACATGCAGATTCCTTGCAAGTTTCTCATTTATTATGACTTATAAATATTTTGTATCTTTAGTTTGAATTAGTTCTTTTCTATTAATGAAATATTTTAAATTTATGTTTCTTTTTTTTTACTCTTATCAATTGATACTAAACTGGGTTGAGATTCATTTTCCAGTTTGTCTCTATCAAAGACTTTTTTTAGGGCTGTAATCGATTAAATTAAATTTAATCGTTAACTTTTGAAAAATTACCGATTAAATAATCAATAATTTTGTTAAGCTAAAAATAAAGATGAATGACGTCATCAAACTGAAATTTTCAAGGGAAGTAATAAAAACAGTCAATTAGTATTTACATTAAGTTATTTTTAAAACAGTTAGTACTGAAAACAAGTTAAATAACGTATTAAAATGAGGAACTTAAAAGAAAATTTCAAATTAATTTTATCAATATAAAAGTAATACAGCTGTATAGAAATTGTTTGATGATTAGTAAAAAACATAAAGATCATCTTTTTATCCCAAGAGGTTCGAAAGCTATGATTTTTTTCTAAGACCTTATAATCTCTTTTTCACTATTTCGTTTTCCTTCATATTTTGTGCCCTTTTATTGCATTTTTTAAAATGCCCATAACCTAAGTATTTAATTTAATTAAATTAAAAACAAATACTTTTGTTTAAAAATAATTAGTTCAATAGGCCTATAAAGTCAATGAATTTAAATTATGTTATTGTTAAATATTTAAAAACAATTTTGTTTTTTATATCGTTGTCCTTATAAAACAGGTTATTTTAAAGTATACTCTTTCTCAATTCCCTTAACGGAGAAGTTTGTATGTAAAAAAATAATGATAAAAAAACAACTATTGTTAATTAATTATTTATTTTAAACAATATTTTTCAATTTTTAATCACTATTTTATCGATTAAAATAATTTTAATCGATAACATAATTGACCAATTAATCGAGAAATTAATCGGTAATTTTCGCAGCCCTACTTTTTATAAAAGGTTACTATCTTGTTCAGCTTAAATTGTTCTAAATATTATACAATATCAGCAAATAATTAACTTTTGTTCTTGTTGAGATGTTGTTGGGTACATGATTTATATAAATTAAGAGTAAGTCTTGTAATTAGTTATGTAAAAGAACTGCCATTCCAAAGTAGTTACGTTTTTAAGTAAACTAATGTGGTGAAATTTCTCAAATGCTTTTGAGAAGTCAAGTAATATTGTATCTATTTCATTATTATTTTCTAAGACTTTTGAGAGTTTATTTGTTACAACTATTCGAAGTTTTTCAGGTGATCTTTTTCTAAAGCAGGTGTTTATGTGGACATAGGGCATTATATTTGTTAGGGTGGTATTATTTTTTACATTATACTTTTTGTTCTAGTAATTTACATTGGGTACTTGTAAGGGATACAATTTGTCAAATTTATTGCTTGTAAGGGTGATCTTGTCTAAGTGGTAGCGCGCTGGACTATAGAACCGAGGCAAGAATCTAATTCACGGTTTCGAGCCGCGGTACTGGCAGGGCCCTCGGGCAATTATGCTAACCAAACAATCCCCTGCTCGTTAGTGGTAAATGAAACTTGTGAACGCTATCTTACTTGCCCCATACTCTGTCATTGTTATTATCAATTAGATCTGCTTATCAAGTGAATCCAATAATTTCAAAATACTTGTCTTTTCGAGTATTTGATTAAACGATAA
>MUZC01000821.1:249546-263835 GCA_002072015.1 Radix auricularia | reverse complement strand
ACTAACCAATAACTTTAAATACCACAAAAGCAAACATCAAACACACCACCGTGCGCAACTCACAACAACAAGTTACAAGGGCAAATTGGTCATCCGTAACAATCATTCTCAATTATATTATGTGTGTCTTTAATTTAAAGTAAAATTGAAGAATTACTTTCTGAAACATTAGCTTATCTGAAGAGAGATTCAGTCACTTCTTGTGTCTATACTTGTTGTATATATTTCTGTAAATTTAAATTGCATTCTTTATATTTCTTGTTATTATGTGTTTTCCTTTAAAAATTAAAAGAAAAGAAAAAAAAAGAAAAAAGAAAATAAAAAGTCAAAAGTCACAGAATGCCAGGAGTGGGGAGTAAATTAAAAACTTTTAATAGGCTGCTACTTCAACGTCCTCCTTTCTCCTATATCCTGTGTCCTTGTTTGTTTTTCGTTTTTCCTTTCTTTTCATTTGTATCATATAGTATGTTTTAATATTTATGTAATTAACTAGGGTATCACCCGTCATAAATGACGGCAGTTTTAAAAATCAATATATTTCAGCTTCAATCTTTTAATTTTTAACAAATGTTCAACAGAAAAAATCAGTATATATAATATAAAAATTAATGTATGTATTTATGTTTGTCCTTTATAGCCCGCTAAACCATTCATCCGATCACGATTACAATGTAGTATCTTCCGGGATAGTTTTTCTGAAAAAACCTTTTGAAAATTGACACATGGGGGACCGAAAATCTTCAATGTTTTTTTTTTTCTTAAATGAGCTATATTCCAATTAGATTAAGTTTTAGGTTCTTGGAAAATAAACGGATCTTGACCAAACTTAGTACATATATATTTTATAACTTATATTAAAATACCACTCTGCGTTCAACCCCTAATGTCCATTACTTTGGGGCGGGAGCTCAAAAACTTTATCTTCGTAGGCGTTTAACACTTTATTTCCAATCTGATTTTAAACAACCTTGAAAGATATTGAAATAAATATATATCATGATTTTGGTTGACATAAACAGGTATTTTAAAGTTAATCTTTTGCGCCAATTGGGCTTGGGGCGCTTAATATTGTTTTTGCCAATATGAGGTGTATAAAAATTATTTGGATCTTAACCAAACGTGGTTATAATGACCTTGAAGCCCTTTTGAAAAATTCTATGTGATACTGANTTTTTTCCATTCTATTTCATGGTGTCAACAAATATAGCTAATTTATGAAATATGATTATACTTTAAATGAAAAAATGTTTCAAAATTTACATCTTTCACCTACTGGGCCAGGGTACCCTTAATGTCATGTTTTGCTTATGTATATATAAATTTATATTGATATAAATCAATGTATGTATGCATGTTTGTCCATTAAAGCTGAATAAAAAATTCATCCGATCACGATAAACTTAAGAAATTGTTGGTTGCTCTTACGGAAGGGTTTGTGTGAAAAAGAAATTTAAACATTGACATTCATGGTGGACCGCGGCTACTATTTATTTTCCATTTAAGTTTCTTATATACAAATTAGTTTATGCGTTTGCTAAATGGAAAATGAATGGATCTTTTCCAAACTTACTATATACATACTTTATAGCCCATATTATAATACCATATGTGTTACTGTCTCGAAAAATATCGATTATACATTAAATATGATCCAAAATGAAAAGTACAAATGTTTTAAAATTTACATCTTGCACTAAGTGGGCCACGGAACTTTTAATGTCATTGTTTATCTAGATATATACAAAATTAAAGTATGTATGTGTGTGTGAGTGTGTGTGTGTGTGTGTGTGCGTTTGTGTGTGTGTATGTGTGTGTGTGTGTGTATGTCCTTTATAAACCATGAATCCGATCGTCGTGAAACCTCTGGAGATAGCTTAGTGCGCTCCCTGGATTTTTACTGGCAGCATTGTGTTCTATATTTAACACTCATTGGGCGCCGGAAGCCCATAATGTCAAATTTTGCTTACATGAGCTATAAACATAGTTTAAAAGTTAGCTACTGTGTAAATTGATGGATCTTAATCAAAGATAATATATAAAACTTATACAGCCAATAATAAAATACTATAGGGCTCTGAACTCTAAATGATAGTTCCTTCGCTGTCCGGGGTACTAAATGCTTTTTTTAAGCCTATAAGTTTTTATTCCCCATTGGATTATTAATTATCTTGAGAGAAAATTACAAATATATCCTATGATGTGCAGATTAAAAATGAAAAGAGTTTCCAACTTTAAATTTTTCAAGGAATGGAACCGTAATAAATATTTTTTGCTAATATGAAGAATATAAAAAAAATATGCGTTAGCTACTGTGCATATGAATTGGATCCTAACGAAAATTTGTATACGCAAACCTGATAGCCCATATAAAAAGGCTCTAAGGCACTGAAAACAAAAAATGTAGCTATTTATAAATATGAATAACAAAGAACTGTTTATTTTTGCATAAATCCTTTGAGGTAAAACTTATCACAGGATCGAAGTAAATATTAAAGTATCAACAGTTAATCGAATATACAATTCAATGTACCCGTTTTAAGAATCCAAATTAACGCTTTCATTAGTTTCAGCTCAGCATCCTTTCCAGTTATGTAGGCTATTAAAATTAGGGCTGCGGAAATTGACTGTAAATTTCACGATTAATCGGTAAATTTTTTTAGTAAAATTTGAAATAAGTAGGTTTTATAAGGAAAATAATATTTAAAAAAAAAGAATTGTTTAAACTTAACAATAATGAATTTACATTTATTGACATTAAATTAAACTACTTATATTTAAATATATCTCTTAAAAATACTGCTATATTTTTTTAATTCAAACCATAAGCTATGTGCATTTTATAAAATTTTCAGTTTAATTACGTCATAAATCTAATTTTTTTGTTTTTGTTTTTGTTTTATTCATTTATTTCCAATGACAATTTTTATCATTTTTTTGGTGCGCTGGTTGCTAAAATTAGTAACGTCATCGGGACATGAATTGCAACTTATATATATTTATTGAGTATTTTTGGTGCGTAAGATATCTAAAAATAGTAGTGTCATGGACAGGACAGACGTTACATGACATAGATTGAGAATTTTATATATATTGATTATATATTTTATTGTACTGATAAGGGCATTAGCCGAAACGTCTGCTGTTATTAGTATTAGTTCATAAATAAAGCTTAAATTTATTGTCTTCTTACACAAATAGTTTGTGTG
This sequence comes from Radix auricularia, assembly GCA_002072015.1. Lineage (NCBI taxonomy): Eukaryota > Metazoa > Mollusca > Gastropoda > Lymnaeidae > Radix > Radix auricularia. Next base: position 260,629 of record MUZC01000821.1, on the reverse strand, counting down.
ATTTGTTTCTTATTAAAAAGCTTTATGCAGTCCCATTCTATATGATATATTATTCTACAGCGATCAAATGGTGCACAAACAATTTTTACGAATAAAAAGAAATTAAAATAATTTTACACCTTGTGTGTATGCCATCCATTTACTTATTTACACGCCTCATTGCAATCTCACCTACATTTAGTTAGCATGAAGAAAGTAGAATTCCATTTCTTTAAACGCCCCAGGAATTAAAACCATCGCTGATCAACATTGGCCTTCTGCTTATCGTTCAGTATGTGGAGGATCATGAATAAACCGAGCTGAGATGTGTGTCACCATAGGCAGCGATTTAAGTTGAGAAGGTTTCTGTCTAGGCTCTTCTTGTCGGGAAACACAATAAAGAAAATAAAATGTTTTTTAAAAGATGTATATAAACCACGTTTTTATAAGTGTACTAAAATGTAGAAACTACATGACAGCCAATAAGTTATCATACTTTCATATAATTTGACTAAAAACTTATGGAGGATTCTTATAGGGTTTTAAATATGCCATTCCTCAATTCTCTCACTTATAAATCTTTCTTTTGACTTCTAAACTTTAAATATTTAATTTTTGTGACAACCTACATCTTTATGCTTTATTCCTAAGTTGTAATAGGCATTTGAAGCACCCGCCTTATGTTTTCTGTCAAATTAAAGTTTCAATTTATATAAATCTTTTTAGTGCACTTATAAAAACTTGCTTGTTTATAGATTTTTTTGAAACCTTTCTTTCATTTTATTCTTTTTATTCAACTTGTAGAAAACGTTGTTTTTGAAATTATAATTTTTTTTTTACCTATATTTAGTTTATGCCAAACACCCCTAAAGCGCATGCCAAATGTTTTAATGCCACGGTGATATGATGACGGCGTGAACTCGTTGGCAATTAAATGTTATAAGCTGACGGATACATATGCTATGTAAAAATAAACTAAAAAATGCATCAATTTAAGTACGGTATATTTGATTGATCTAAAATTTTGATACAACGCATTGTCATCCAAGATCTATCTGTTGTAAAATTTTGAGATCTGTAGGTTCATAAAAATTAATTGAATTTTGCGATGGAAAATCTGAAATTTTGCGGACATACAAAAAGTCAAAGCGTCAAAAAGGAACAAATGCAGGTTAAAACTTTGAGAAAATACTTAAACAGATCCCCCGAGATACAATCATTGCACATGATTACTGACACTATTATTGCTAATAAGATTACTAAAACTGTTAAATCCAGGCCCGAATTATTCCATTGGTCCGCTACCTGAAACGTATTTTAAAAAATGCATACTTACTTAATTGCAATTAAGTTTTCTAAAATACCTATATGCCTTCAATGTCAGTTCACACAAGCGAATATTTCATGATATCCTTGATGGGGCATCCAAAGAACATCTTATTTCCTCTTTTTAGTATAATGACGTCAAATCGGTATCACATGGTAAATTGATAAAAATTAAAGTTTAAGTTCATAAAAGAAGAATGTTTATATTGATTTCGATTTATTATTAAAAAAATTGCTCATGAGCTACAACATTTAATATCAACATCTATAAAAACATGGCCGATTTGTTCATGTACGCTTCTTAAATTTAACTGTGCCATCTTATCATAATAGCATTCATAGTTTTTTAGGCTTTGCGGTACAGTTGCTTTTTCGGACAATTTATTTACATTATAGATGAGTGAAAACTATTTTATTACATTTGTTACACAATTTATGGTATTTATTTTTTTTATTTTTTTTACATGTTGGAATAAAATTCAGAGTATTTTTATGCAAAAAGGAAATTAAAATATATATTTTAAAGATTGCTTATTATGTCATTAGTGATTCAATTATATATCTTTTAAAATATTTTACTACATTGACTTATTATGTTAACATGTGTGAATTTAATACTCGACATTCGATAAAATCCTAATTCTGTAATTTGTGAATTTATTTTATGTGTAAAGTGATGGTCAATATCTGGTTAAACGCAAGTTTACATAAGCTATACACTTACACAAATTAAACCTTTGCCACCGGACTAATAAATAGACAATATAAATGGAAAAGACGTTAAAAAGGTAAGGATTAGCCTGACCGGACGTAACAAAACATCGAACGTTTCGGCAAAGAGCCTTTTTCAACGAACATACAATACACAAATAAAACGAAAATAAAAAATAAATTAAGAAACTTAGCTGCAGTGAAATCCAAAGAATCAAAGAAAGAGAAACTGATGGATGACAGAGCGAATTTATATAGTAAAGCAGAGAGTGGGTGGGGTAAACGCCTAGGTGGTCAAAGAAAACAACACATTCATTCCATGTGGGGCGAGTGTACCTTGATTTTCTATTAATCAGCTTTCAAGCTTGACACGGGTGGGTGTGTTTGTTCACGAGACTATAGCTGTGACTGCCATGTCCTTGACACCCATATGGTCGGGGCCATTGAAGTGACGGGAGACGGGAAACTGTTTGTCTTGTGTAATCGCCCTAATATGTTCAGACATTCGGCACGACAAAGATCGTCCCAGCTCCTTTATGTATTTCAAAGAACAGCGCTTACACACACTTGTGTAGACAACGTTGCGGCTAGCGCAAGTGAAGCCATCCTAAATTATAAATAGCCCCTTAGGGAAGTTTATCTGTTCGGCTTGCACAACAAAAGGACATGTCTTACACTGAATTAGGCTGCATGGTAAAGTACCCAGGTGGTTGGGTGATGTTGGGAGGCGAGTGCGAACCAGAAGATCACGTAGGTTTCTGTCCCACCTAAATACAATTATGGGTGGGGTGGAGAATATGTTGTTCGTCTCGGGGTCCGCAAGGAGGATAGCTCGGTACTTCAGGAATATTTCTTTGGCTTTGATGTTGTTTGGAAGATAAGTAAGAACCAGCTTGCTTCTTAGGTTGGTATCACGGGTGCGTTGTAAAAAGACGTCGGCACGAGTGAAGTTTTTGACCCGCTGAAGCGCATATTGAAGTGTGGCTTCAGGATATTAACTTTGTCTTAAAAACTCCACCATTTCCAAAGATTTTCCCAAATGTCCCCCTGAGATTTACACAGTCTAAGGAGTCGAAGAAGTTGACAAAAGGGAATGGAGTCCTTAAAAGTTTTGGGATGAGAAGAAGGGTAGAGAAGATAACAGTGGCTGTCTGTGGGTTTGAAGTAGGCCGAAGGGAGGTGGCATTTTTTTCAGGAGAGTTACAGTGATGTCCAAGAAATTGATAGAGAGTTCAGAAATTTGGTAGGTGAACTTATTGGATGGGTGGGAAAAGTCCGCAAAGTTTAAAAAAAAAGTGTCCAGTTCACTTCTCTCCATACTAGTCACCCCGATACCGTAATCTATGTACCTCTTGTAGAATTCAGGGAGGCGACCAGTGTATTCCTGTTCCACTCTGTGTTCAAAGTGGCCCATAAACAAACAAGCATATCTTGGTCCCATTTTTGTTCCCATAGCGACCCCACTCATTTGATCAAAGAACTGGCCCTTAAACTCAAATGAGTTAAGTGTTAGAACTAATTCAGCCAGCAGTAGTAAGGCGTGTGTGGGTGTACTGGGGTGAGGTTGCCTGTCCAAAAAATATTGCACAGCCAGAAGGCCATCATTGTGGGGAATAGATGTATAAAGGGAAGATACATCAAGGAGGAATAGATAATGTTTTTTGTCTGGAGTAATGGTGAGTGACTCGAATATCATTAAGGCATAGTTAGTATCTTTAATGTATGTAGGTAGTGATGCCACTATGGGTTGGAAGAAACCATCAAGGAATTCAGAAATGTGTTCAGTTTTACACGAACAAGCTGAGACAATGGGTCTACAACGGTTGCCATCCTTGTGAATTTTGGGAAGCAGATAAAAAAAAAAGGCTTACCAAAGTCATTGTCAAAGATGTGCATCCTAGATGCTGATTTGTGGAGAGCGCATTCAGTGATAAACTCGTGAATGGTTTTCTTGACGGTGGTGTTATGTTTTAAGATGGGATCCGTAGTACTTTTTTGGTAGAACTGGGTATCCTCCAGTTATCTATGGGATTCTTTGATGTATAAATCCCTATCCCACACAACGACGGCTCCACCTTTGTCTGCCGGTTTCATGACAATATCTTTCCGGCTGCGCATAGAGATAAAGCCTTCAACTCAACTTTGGACAGGTTAGAATGACGAATTCGGGGTAACAGATGGTTTTTAATTTCATTCTTGGTGCTCTTGATGTACAGGTCCAAAGCCTTGGATTGACCAGGCGGTGGAGTCCAGGTGGATTTTCTTTGTTTATGAAATTGGAACTATTCATCCTCGGGAGGGGTGTTGTTATTCCCGGCAAAATGGAACTGAAGTGGGAGAGCACGGAAAAAACTCTAATAATCACTCTGAAGTTGGATACGGTCAAATGATGGTTTAATGGGAACGAATTTAAGTCCCTTAGAGAGAAGAGATCTTTCATCCTCTGAAAGAGGTAAATCTTGGGGTATACAAACGACCAAATTCTTGTTGGTGGTGGTCTGTAGAAGTGTAGGTTTGGGACAAGGTTTTAGTTTACTCAGTTTCTTCTTTTTGTTGGTTGACAGGAAAAGATAAAGGTCACAATTGAGTTGGTTGATTATAACTCTAATAATATTAAAAGCCTGGTGGTGGTCTTGTAACTTAGAAAGTATGCAGTCTTCAAGGCGGTAAATTTGGGTGCTGAGATAAGCGATATACCGTTTGTGGGTGTGTATGAGAAGACGCACATGTCGTGCCGAATGTCTGAACATATTAGGGCGATTACACAAGACAAACAGTTTTCCGTCTCCCGTCACTTCAATGGACCCGACCATATGGGTGTCAAGGACCTGGCAGTCACAGCTATACACTCGTGCACAAACACACCCACGCGTGTCAAGCTTAAAAACAGATTAATAGAAAATCTCGGTACACTCGCCCCACATGGGATGAATGTGTTGTTTTCTTTGACCACCTAGGCGTTTGCCCCGCCCACTCTCTGTTTTCCTATAAAAATTCGCTCTGTCATCCATCAGTTTCTCTTTCTTGTATTCTTTGGATTTCACTGCAGCTAAGNAAAAAAAAAAAAAATTAAAAAAGTAATGTCTTATCTGGGGCTTGAAGCTACGACCTGTTATGCGAATGTAATAACAAATACACCACAAAATACATGCTATTCTGTTGTTTTGAAAGAACAAAGTAATTGACAACAATTAAACGCATTTTGGTCTCGATGACCCCTTCCCTACGCACTAACTTTTGTTGCCAGCTGATTGGTCAGTGGGGTTAGACGCTTGCCTGATGTCCGGCACGGTTGAACAATGAGGAGAATTAAACATACAATTCTTTGGCTAGGGCGTTAGCCTGAGAACATCCAAGATAACCACAAAATAATGAATCACATGTTAGCCTGTGAAGGAACAATGAAAGTGAACGCAACTGGTTTGTCTTTAGTCCTGCATTCTGATTAGAGTTTTAAATGGTGATAAGGTGTTGGCTCTCCTGGTTTCTTTAGGCAACACTTACGACTCCTAAATTCCGGACTGGAAGAACGAAAAGTTGTGTGTCGGTTCATTCATACGAAATGAGAAATTATTTTTTTTTATCCTTATATATCCGAGAGTTGTATTAAGTTACCTTTGTGTTATATTTCTAGATTATAATTTGTGCATTATAACTACTTTACTCTTGGTTCCCCTATCTTGTTGTGTTTCAAGGGTTAATGATATAACTAATGGTAATTTTGCATAAAAGTTTTGAATATTCTCCAGTAATAAATACGGGAGTTCTTTTTTAACTTAAAATTCAGTAATTTTGTGTGTGTGTGTTTGTGTGTGTGTGTGTGGATTGCTCCTTTCAAAGAAGATACATAATCTATTACAGGTCTCAACATAGATAGGTAGCATTTTAGTTTTATATCTCTCTTACATTTTTAAAAGCCTCTATGTGTAAGGACATATATTTTGTTTGAGATTTTATACCTTCATTGACATGGGGAATCCATGATCGTATCTTATTTATTATTCCTGTGAATTTGTTGCATATTGAGTTAGGTTTACTTCTTTTTCCCTGCTGCAACGTTTTGCAATAATTTGTTTCTAATTCTTTGTGAAACATACCAGTTGACACTTTTCTGTGTGGAAAGACATATTCCAGTTTCTATCTCATTTAATCAATTCATCTAAATCCTTTCGTAAAATTTAGCTATCCTTATCTATGTAATTTTTCTATAGATTATACAATCAGCAAAAAATAAACTAACATTTGTTCCTGTTGAGATGCTGTTTGGTAAATAATTTATTTCATTAAAAAGATTAAGGGACCAAGTCCATGTCCTTGTTGAACCGTTATTTGTGCAGAGTTAGATCCATTTATTATTACAATTTTTCTACCTTACCGAAATTAAATCTTGGATCTAGTAATGTAAGGACATTTAGATTGCAAAGTAGTTAAGCTTTTTAGTAAGCTAAGGTGTTGTACTTTGACCAAAACATTTGAAAAGTATAGTAACATTGTATCTTTTTTATCAATATTGTCTAGGCTTTTTTTTTGTACAAGTATTATCACTCACAAACTCCGAGACTGTAAACACTGTTTCAGAAGTTTTTTTTTTTTTTTTTAATTAATCAAGTTAGTAAGAAAATGTTAAAGAAAAGACTGAATTAAATTTGATTACCCTGATAAATAGAACAATATACGACTGGATTTGTAAAGTAAGAGAGATTTCGATATCATTCTTCGCTTCAATAATGGTATTGCAAGAAAAAAAACTGGTAAGTGACATCATCGACTTTCTCAACTTCCGAACATACGCGACTTTTATTACTTTTTATTAATATTTTTCCACTTTAGGATTTTTTTATGCGACAAAAAGTATACTGGATGTAAATTAGGAATTTTAAAGGTCTTATCGGAATTTTGAAATCAAGGGCAAAATCTGTTTATTCACGGAAATTCGGAATCTTTTTTTCGTAAGCTTTTAATACTTTATTTTCTTTATGATATTACACTACCTTAAACGATATTGAAAATTTAATCTATTAAGATTTAGATCGAGATAATCATGATAGTAATTGAATTTCTTGCAACGATAGGCCATAGGGCCCTTAATTTCTTTTTTTTTAAATGTGCTATATAATTTTTTAAACTTTTAGCTACTGTGTAAATTGATGGATCTTAATCAAACTTTGTTTATAAAGGTTTGATAGCTAAGATTAAAATACTATAGGACACGGAAATCCAAATGACTATTACTTCGGGGGGCCGGGGCCCAACATGTCTTTTTTCGCATGTGTTTTTCCCCTTTCATTTTTTAACGATTAAGAGCAATATATTAATGATGAAACTAAATTACTATGAATTGATTTTTTAAATAAAAACCTTACACAGAATGGGTCCAGGGTTCCCTAAATGTAATTCTGTTCCTATATTAGCTTAATAAAATTAGTGTAAGCAAAGTTACTGAGAAAATTAATGGAACTTGCCAACCTTCATATATTTAAAAATCAAAGTATTTATATATCTATGTATGTATGTATGTCCGTACGCAAGTATGTATGTTTGTATGTATGTATGTATATATGTGTGTATGTATGTATGTTTGTCCGTTACAACTGAGTAAACAATTCATCCGGTCACGATGAAACTACGGATTTTTGCGTATGCTTCCTGGATGGCTTTTGTGGGAAAAAAAATGAAAATTGACAGTGAAACAAAGTGGTTCTTACATCAGTGGCGTAGCTAAAGATTTTGCCGCGCGGTGTGGTCTCCAATGTGCCGCCCTTTTAGGGTCCGCCTATAAATGACGTCACGCACCGGAGGGGGGGGAGAGGGGAGTCACGTATTTGACGTCATTCAAAATGCTCAATTTTAAATAAGTTCCACTTAAATATATGAATGCCGACAATTTACTTAATTACGTTTTACATAGCTTCACGTGGTACGATTTTATTAATATTAGAGTGCTGCGTTACACTAAAACATTTTTAAATGACAAAAAAAAAAATATTTAGAACATGCTCATTTTTAAATAGAAAACACGGCTTTATGGGAGTGGGGGAGGGTTTTTGTTACGTCACATTGAGGAAGGAATCTATGTTTTCGTTTCGTGACGACATGTAACGAGACGCGGGGTGAAAAATCAGCTGAATGCGCATGACGTCATTTATGGACGGCCCCTTAAGTCTATCGTATGATTTTTAAAAAAAAAAATTAATAAACATGAATAAATGAAAGTAATTGAAACAAACTGCATTGTAAAACGTGGGCAACATTTTTACTATTTCATGCTTTATTTGTGTAAGATGTAATAAAAGAGGACACATAAGATGATATACCTATAAATACACATTAATAAAGATTCAAGATATTTTTTTGAATGCCACAAGAAAGAAATTGAGGTCGCAAAATGAGACAAAACATATTCCAAATTTACATCCAAAAATATGAACAATAATAATAAGATTCTAATATGCTTTCATTTTTTATTTATAACTATATGATTTTTTTAAAAACAAAGAAATTGTATACATCAGTATGTAATCATTTTTTTAAAATTTATATATTTATATATTAACCTAATTTTTATAGTAGAAAAGTGTGTATTATGTTATCAAAATTTAAATTATTTGTACTTTCTTGTTCTACTGACATTTTAGCAAGATTTTGTAGTCTTAAATCACTTATTGAAGTTATTGTGGAGAGAAAATTTTTTTTTCAACTTCAGTTTAAAGAAGTTCCTTTCACACCTAGATACACTGATAGCAATTGTTAAAATTTCTTAGCAAAATGTTAATGTTGGGTAAAGAATTTCCAATCTATATTGTTGAATATATTTTAACAGATCAATGGGGCATTTCATCAAGTTTTTCTAACAAAAGGCCTCTTCTTGTAGCCAGTGCTGGTCTTAGGTTACTGCAACCTATAAGGTCGCAGTGGGCCAGTGCTTTCAAAGGCCCCACCTATGTTAATTTTTACTTATTACCCTTACTAATAGGTTATCCCTACCAAAACAGAACCCCGTGAAATCCTTTTTGCATTCTAAGCTGCATAGGGACCCGCAATAGCTAAAACCGACCCTTTGTACTGTGTACGGCGTTCAGTTAATATCTCCAACTCTCCTTAGCAGCGTTCGGTATTAGCACATATCTATGTTCCATTGAATAAGTTTGAATTAATTTAAATTTAAAGAAGACAGATTCCCGTAAATTGAGATAACATAGAAAAGAAAACGATTGCATTGAACTGTGGAAAATTCCAGCATCTGATCTCGTTTTACTAGTTACTTCAGATGTCAATTTTTCAAGAACGCTTGAAAATTTTAAAAGTATGTCTTTTTAGAAATTATTTATGTGATTGTGATGTTTATTAACGGAAAAATGAATAAACGTTCATTTTTAAAAATAACCGTACTTTAATGAAAAACGAAAGATGTATGTAATGCAATGAAAACAAAAATTTTAATTTTTTAAAAGTTATCTTACACTAATTTTATGAAAACTGAAACAGTAATATACATTACTACTTTTAAGTTTAAATAAATATTCAAACCACCTTGTCACGTAGGTACTTGTTAGCGCATCATTCTGCGCATGTCGAAATTCAACGCAAAAAATGACGGGATGATATTAATAGTACTTATTTTCGGAACAGCGGCGATGTGTTGTTTTTCTGTGCTGTTTTATTATAAAAGCGTGTTCTGTGACGTATACCACTTAATTTTCCAAACAAATCGTTACCTTTAATTTTTTTAGCGTTTTAAATTTTTTGAACGGTTTAGCGTTAGTTATAACAACCATTATGTAATAAAACAAATAATGCACGAATCCGTTAATTAAGACTATGACTCGAAATTAAGAATATTTTAGTTTCACCTTGGTTTTCTCCCTTCTAAATAAAAGGGCAGTTTTCGGAAATTGCGCTTTACTTTTCAAATGCCCACAAATGCCGCCCTATGAATGAGTGCGACCCGGGGTGGACGCCCCCTCCGCCCCCCTAGCCACGCCATTGACTTACATACTTAAAGACAATGTTAAAATACCATACGGCATTGAACTCCCAACGTCCATTTTTAAAAAAAAAATTGCCTTTAAATCTTTGTTTTCGTAAGCATTTAAGAATAAATTCTAATTACAATTTTATGTAAGCTTGAAAGATGTTTAAAACATATATTTTATGATTTAGAACGAAACAAACATGTATTTTAAAGTTACTTTCTTAATTTAGTTTTTGCCAATATGAGAAGTTTATCAATTGTGTAAGCTTTAACGACTGGGAAAATGAGTGTATCTGNAACAACCATTATGTAATAAAACAAATAATGCACGAATCCGTTAATTAAGACTATGACTCGAAATTAAGAATATTTTAGTTTCACCTTGGTTTTCTCCCTTCAAAATAAAAGGGCAGTTTTCGGAAATTGCGCTTTACTTTTCAAATGCCCACAAATGCCGCCCTATGAATGAGTGCGACCCGGGGTGGACGCCCCCTCCGCCCCCCCCTAGCCACGCCATTGACTTACATACTTAAAGACAATGTTAAAAAACCATACGGCATTGAACTCCCAACGTCCATTCTTTTAAAAAAATTGCCTTAAAATCTTTGTTTTCGTAAGCAATTAAGAATAAATTCTAATCACAATTTTATGTAAGCTTGAAAGATGTTTAAAACATATATTTTATGATTTAGAACGAAACAAACATGTATTTTAAAGTTACTTTCTTAATTTAGTTTTTGCCAATATGAGAAGTTTATCAATTGTGTAAGCTTTAACGACTGGGAAAATGAGTGTATCTGAACTAAATTTGGTGTACAATAACTTTATAGCCCATATTAAAATTATATTGGACATTTAATCTGTAATGTTCATCATTTTGTGCCTTGATAATTTTTAGTAAACGTTTACAATTTTATTCCCAATTCTGTGCAATAGTTTTGAAGAATATCAACAATATATTCATTATTATACAAATTAAAATAAAGAAATGTTCAAAATGTTTTGTCTTGCACCTATGGGGGAGGGGGTCCTCGATTTCAGGCTTTGCTTATTTATATATATGTATATATATATATATATATATATATATATATA